>PJEM01006006.1:0-49042 GCA_004023845.1 Helogale parvula
CCCTCCTCTCTCCTCCCTCTCTCTCTCTCGACCCTCCTTTGCTCGTGCTGTCTCTGTCTTGAAAAAATAAGTAAAAACATTAAAATTTTTAACATTTTTTCATCTAAGCATTGCTACCCCAGCTTTCTTTTCACATCCATATGCATGATAAATGTTTTTCCATCCCTTTGCCTTCAGTCTGTTGGTGTCTTTAGGTCTGAAATGAGTGTCTTCTGGCAGTATACTGATCGGTCTTGGTTTTCTGTCCATTCTTTCATGCTATGTCTTTTGATTAGAGCATTTAGTCCATTTACATTCAAAGTAATTATTGATATGTACCTTTTGCCATTTTGTTACTTGTTTTATGGTAATTTTTGTAGTTCTTCTGTGTTTTCTTCCCTTACTCTTCTCTCAGTTGGCTTTCTGTAGTGACGTACTTGGATTCCTTTCTCTTGACTTCTTGCATATCTATTACTGGTTTTTGATCGGTGGTTACCATGAGGTGTGAAATAACCTCTTCCACATATAGCAGTTTGTATTAAGCTGATGTCCACTTACGTTGAACCGTCCTCTCCTCTCCCGCACCTTAGGTGTATGGCGTCATACTTTACATCCTTCTATCTTGAGCTTCTGGATTGGTTTTTACAAAGATATTTACTTCTGCTTCTATGCTCCTTCTCTTCATACTCAGTCTTTGTAAGGCTGGGTTTGTGATGGTAAATTCCTTCCACTTATTTGTCTGAGAAACTCTCTCTCTCCTGTTCTGAATGACAGCCTTGCTCGATAGAGCCAGTTTGGCAGCACTTTTTTCCTTTCATCACTTTGAATAGATCCTGCCACTCCCTTCTGCCCTGCAGTTTCTCCTTAAATTTAGCTGATAGCCTTATGGGTTTCCTTTGTATTTAACTTTCTTCTTTTCTCTTGCTGCTTTTAATATCCTCTTTCTCACCACTTCTTGCCATTTAATGACCCTGTGTCCAGGTGTGGACCTCGGTTGATTCTGCTGCTTCTATGCTCTCTCTCTCCCCTGGGCTGTTTGTGTTGGCTCTTTAAAGGCAGGGACTCAGTTTCCTCTTGCCGTCTTGGCTCTCCCAAAGTTGAGCCTGCTGGTTTATTTAAGTTTACTTCTTTTTAGAGCGAGAGAGAACAAATTGGAGGGTGGGGGACAAAAAGAAAGAAGAATCCCGAGCAGGCTCCACACTGTCAGCACAGAGCCTAGCATGAGATTCAAACACACCAAACCATGATGATCATGACCTGAGTCAAAATCAAGAGTCAGATGCTCAACCAACTGAGCCACCCAGACGTCCAAACCTGCTGACTTTTTAAATTCCAGGTTTTAAGTCCTGCTGATTATAAGAATTTAGCCCCTGTGGTTTGCAAAGCCAGTGTTCTGTGGATTTCTTCCCATGCAGGCTCGCCATGCTGTTTCTCTCCCCTCTGCTGTGCCAGCTGGTTCCCCCCTCCGTGCACAGCCCCCACCCTGTCTCCACCATCCTTACCCTCTTGGATGTGGCCTGTTCTCCACATTTACTTGCAGAGTCTGTTCTGCCCGTCTTCGGGTCAGTCTCTGGGTTACTAACACCGTCGGTGTTGTCAGCTGTGTCCTGGGACGGGGAGCCTGGGGTGGTCCTCCTGCACCGTCTTCCAAGCGCAGCTTCTCAGCATCGTGGAATTCCAAGCTTGGCCAGAGCGTGGCCTGCCTCTCAAGCTGATCACATTTGGGCATTCCCAGATGCTGATCCACCGGTGGATTGCAGAACCAGTATCGGTGGATAGCATACAGTAATAATCTGTATGCTAAGTCTCATTTAAACAACTTCTACCTAAGAAACTCGGGCCCTTTCTTTGGATAACTAGAAACGTGTTTGCTGGAAGTTAACTCTTTAGCACTTGTCTTCCTGATATCTTCTGAGTTCATGTTCCATCCAGGGGGTGGGTTTCTCCTTCATGTGGGGTATGACTTTGTCGGTGACAGCTAATTATTTGTATAACAGAACTACCTGCGGACAGGCGAGGCTCTCGGTCTCTGGCGGGAACCAGGCTGTGGTTGATAACCAACTAACGACAGAGCGGTAGCTGGGACCCCTTCCCTGGGGGACAGGAAGCATCAAGTCTGGTTCTGTACACTGAGGCATTACACTGCAAAAATATGACAACTTTGAAAATGATAGTGAAGGAAAATGTTTACCGTAACCTGGAGCTTCCCAAACTCCCTTGGTTCATGATGCCTTTAGTGTCTTCTCATAGCATCACTAGCCCAAAGTTTTTTTTTTATTATTATGTTGTAGTTTTCGTGAGGTTTACTTACAGTTTTTTATGAAGTAGTTAGGGCAGACAACTTCTGAGTAGTTGTTCTCATAGTACATTGCATATGTCACTGTGTTTCTCTTAAAAACAAACTATTTTGGAAGTGCTGTGGTACCCAGGACCCCGCAGCTCAGTTTGGGAACTGTAGCGTACGCATCCTCGGTGCGTAACTGTTCAGATTTGTAGGCATGTAAACAAAGACTGGAAGGAAACACAAAGGTTATGTCTGGCTTATAGATTTTAAAGTATTTAAGCCCTCTTAAATCATGTTGTTTCCCTTCTCATTTATTTCTGATTCTTGGGCCTCTGGGTGTGGTCACGGCTTGTTCTTAGGTCCTTCCTACAGGAGAGAGCCGGACAGACAACAAGAGGCTTCTTTTAAACTCTGGGGCAAGAATACTGAGGGAAATTCTGCTGCTAAGGAACCTAGCCTTTGTGACTAAATTAACTCTGTGTTCTCTCTTAGGACCACAGGGTGTTCTGGCTGATTACAGGAATCATGTTTATGGGAAGCGGCCTCATCTGGAGGCGTCTGCTCTCCTTCCTCGGACGACAGCTCGAAGCCCCTTTGCCTCCTGTGGTAGGTGGGAGGGAGGGCTGGCTCGCGGGCTCTGCGACCCTGAGCGCGTTACTTCATTTCTCTGAGCCTCCCTCAGTTTCCCCCTCTGTCATCTAATGTGCTCGTGGGAAAATTAAGTAATATAAATAAAGCATTGTCAGCACAGTGCCTGGCACAGGAAGCAAGTTAGAAATCCATGTTGTGTGCGCAGCATCGTTAGCAGGTCTGCAGGCCTTGGCCTTGTCCCAACCCCGACTGAGAGGGAGACAGTGTAGTGTCCTCACAAACATAAACGGGTGCCCTTTTCTTCCCTTTCCACTCCTCGTTCCCACCAGGAGCAAATACTGAGGCGCTGCTACAGGGCTTGTAGCCCGCCCTCATGCGGCAGTTACTTCTCATTTTACTAGTGGCTTTTCTTTTAAGACGCCAACTAAAATGACTAATTTTCCTGCTTTTTTAGATGGCCTCTCTACCCAAAAAAACCCTTCAGGCAGATAGAAGCATGGAAATGAAACACAGCTTCCGGCCCGACGGATCAAGCAGGAGTGTCCTGACAAACCGTTAAAGACATCAACTTGCTACAGGCTGGATGATTTTATGGTAGTTATGAGAAACTTGATACATTTTTCTTTATAGAATTGGAGACTTGAAAAAGAATCACGGATGCTTAAATTATAATGTCTGATACAAATATTAGGGCACTCACAATACTAGGACTTAATTGCATTTTCAGCATTGAGTAAAGCCGCAAAATATGTGCTTTGTAAAAGGCCAAAATTCTATCTTCCACAAACTGAAAAAGCTGTTTCTAGAGACCTGACTCGAGGCCTGGAGAGACTGATTGATACGCATCAAGGGAAGTACAACCTCGCGCCGAGCGAAGCCTCGGCACCTGCCTCACCCACGGTGACGGGCTCGGGGAGCGGCAGCAAGTTCCCAGGAGCACGGTTCCCTGGGCGGACCGGAAAGGTGGGAAAATACCTGTACCCTTAAGACAGACGCGGAAAGTTTGTGCTTTAAAATCAGTCTTGTCTTGTATTTGCCTCCTTTTTCTATAAGGTGAATAAAAAGGGAAGGATTGAGTAGCAGCTTCCATGGATTCCAGGTTCAAGAAAGTGAAATCCTGACTGACTGGAACTAGTTTTCTCTGCCTGGCTGTAATTACAGCCTTGGGAAAGAGTGTGGAAAGAAACCGTTTCCCTTCTGTTACGTGGTCCTTCCCCGACTTTGGACAGAGGGGGCAGCTCAGCCACCCCCGAAAAAGGAAGCACACGAAGCCTCGTCAGTCTGTGTGCCCGCACCTCAGAGGCCGACGGACAGGCTATTCCTAAAACCAGAAGGTAGATAAACCTCAGAAGTGTGAAACCTTTTTGTCTTCAGTCAGGTTGGGATTCAAAACAGCGGCTAATATTTGTAAGTCTCACAGTTGCTATCCTACTTACCATCTTAACTACCATTTTTAGATTTTCTGGAGGTTAAATACCGTTATACAGTAGAACACTAGAGCTTTTCTTCCCTTCAGAAGTAATGTGGAAGATTCCAGAGTGTCCAGAGATGTTGGGGTTACCTGACACTATTACAGGATGTCCCATGAGGAAGTTCAGGGGATAGGAATAAAAGTACTGTTCCAGGAGCTGATTTGAAAGAAAAACAGATGAAGTTGTAAGTTTTTCCCATTCCCAGGTTTGGTTACAAGAAGCCTTTAAAGGCGGAGGATAGAGTGGCGGGCGCTGGCCTGGGCTCGGGCACTGAGTGGGGTGTGGGTGGGAGAACGCGGATACACACGGCTGTCTAGTGGCCTAAATCTGGGGGGTGAGTTTCAAGACCAAGTCTCTCCAATAGTGCTTGGAACTCATGGGACACAGCGCCTGCTGCCCGTCTCAGGCTAGCACTGTAAAGGGGGTTATAAATATTTGCCTGAGAGCAGGCACAGAATAGAACTTTGGCCTTTTTCCTTTCGGTGTGACTTAGTTTGCAGACTTGGGTAAAATTTTTTTTGATTAGTCCTCTTTTCAATAAAAGGGAAAGGGAAATGCAACTACCTCCTAAGTCTGCAGCGAAGTCACTGATCGTTTATCAGGTTCTCGAAGGTGCTTAGATCAAAGGGAATTTCAAAATGTCAGTTCTGCTTCGCTGACACTAAATAAGACAGTCTGTTTCAACATTTAAAACCACGTAACTTCGTGTATTTTCAGTACAGACTGAGCATATAAACTATTTGTAAACAAAATGAATACCAAGCACGTGGTTACGCAGGCAAGCTGTCTTCTCGCCTGTTTAGCAAGTTCAAGGAACGATGTTCTTCAGAGACTGTCCTTTTCTGGAAGGCCTCTAAGAAAATGCAGCAGAAAATGGCATCTTAAGATGACATCTGAACACTTGCTTTATTCTTGGTAAACAGATCGTGATAACCACTAAAGATACTGGGGGACTTGCTCTAAGTTGTACGCAGCTTTATTTTTTGGAATTGCAATCTTAAACACTTTAAGTTCAGGATTTACTTGCATTACTTCAGTGGTACCTGTGGAGGCGGCGAGTGGCCGGCGCGCGGGCTGGGGTGCTCAGACCGGAGTGCAGCCCCGGTCTCCAGCCCGTGTTAGGTCTGTGGGTCAGAGGCGTGAGACCCTTCTGATCTTGAAGCAAGTTGTTATACACACAGGTGATGGAAAACCTAAACACATGTACATACTTGCAACTTGATCTCTTGAAGTAGAGTGGAGACAATTATTACATTCAGATTTGTGTCAGAGATTAAAAGCCTACAAGGTGTTATCATTTGTTGCTCTGCATTTCAGGTAGTACTTAGTGGGGTGAGAACGTGCCGTGTAACACACTAGACCGTATGCCGGGTTGACCTTCAACAGCAGGAATACAAATTCGCACTTCTGAATATGGGGCTCGCTGGACTAAATATACTGTATAAAATCCTATAGGAAAACTTGCCTCCAACCATATAAATTTTAACCTTCTCCACCAGGTGCTCGCTATCTGGTATGTTTAGACATTAAGAATGTACATCATTAGGGCCTGTGTTGAGCCACGATCCTTATCAGTGAACGGTGGACACTTTGCACAGCGTGGACAGCTTAAAGGCGCGCGCGCACACACACACACACACACACACACGTCTGAACAGGTGCAGTACTACACCAGTGTCTGTGCTACACCTGGACTCCCCCCTTGTATTACAGTCAACTAAGTTCTGGCCCCTAAAGGTAAATGTCCCTTTAACTAAAAATAATGCACATAAGGGGAGCTGCCCATAATTGTTACCCAAAGAAACCAAATGGTGTTTGTGCTTTTTGCTGGTCGCTGGGCAACCATGCAGCCGGCATACCTCTTGAGGGAAGGTGACAGTTGGAGTCGTCCAGAGGTGACTGTGTCCTGTTTCCCCGTAGGTACTCATCTGGGCTCACCATTAACTCTCGTAGCTTTCCCTGGGTTTCTAATTCGACTTTTACTCTGCCGCTGGATGCCTGCTTCTTTGGACCAGTCTCTGCTCCGCCTCCCAGACGCTGAGAAGGGTTCTTGTCACTACTCACTAGTGCTCTTCCCTGTTACAGAATCAGCAGGTAGTGACGCTCGAAGCCTGTGGTAGACGCACTGCAGGGCCAGCGGATGAAAGCTCGAGCCCCAGCCCAGGGACCAGACAGCCCGCGGCTGGCTTCCCTCCTGTCCGTCCCGGCAGCGGCCGCTGGCTCAGGCCAGCCCTGCTCTGTCTGCACATCGTGTACCCACTTCATGCCCCAGGGGCTCCACTCGGGAGGCCCTAGAACGAGGGGAGGGGCCCTCCTCCACTGTCAGCACGGCTGCTTCTAACAAGCACTTGAGGGCATTACAAGGTGAGGAGGTTTTAGTCTCATATTTATCCTTCACTGTAGGAGACACTGAAAGTGCAGTAATCCTCACAAGAAGGGACCAAATCACGACAGGTGTCCCTGGAGTTGTGGTTACCCTTCACCCCCGTACTTCTCACTGTGCTAAGTTCTTTCCTATATACTGTGCTAGTTCACTGATTAGAGGGGGTCACCATTTTTAAGAGGACATTTTTAGGAGGAGAAGTGCCAGAGATTTTCCTAAGAGATAGCCACAGCGAGGCGTTTCCAGGCATCAGAAAGACCTCGCTAGTCACGTGAAGAGGAGGGACGTCGGACAGAGGTTGAGCACAGGCACTAATGGAGGTCGAGGACATGCAAGGGAAGCAGGGACTGAACCTCTGGAAGGGGACGCGGAGCACCTGTCGTCACCTCCTGCCGTGCAGTCCCTGCGCCCAGTGCTCCCTTGTCCACCAGAATGCTCCCCCCGGAGACGGCAGCACCAGAGGGCGCAGAGCAGGAAGCCGAAGGGAAGCCCTTAGTCTCCGCCGAGGCTGTAGACGTGAAGGGCCCCAGAGAGCCGGGCTCCCAGGGAGCTCCTTCCAGCGGCAACGACAACTTGGTTCTGCGGAGGACACAAAACAGGGGCGTTTGTAGCGCCCCAGAGCTTCTGCCGGAAGCCAGGCACCACGTCATGCTCTGCTGCTCAGACGCTGCTTAAATCCCACGGTCTCAGCTGTGGAGGTTCAGGGCACCAGGGCTGAGGAAGGCCGGTCCCTTCTCTGGGGGCAGCCTGGCCGCTTGAAACCGTGCAGGAACCAGCCTTCACAAGTGTCCTCAGAGCTGCACCCAGCGTTTAAGCATTTTCACTGGTGGCAGGTCTATGTGCTGGGAGCCTGGACTGACCCTGACAAGCCAGAGCAGGTGCACCCAGGAAACAGCCAGCCTCCTGAGCGAGGTTCACCTTCACTGCACATGGACTCCGGAAACAGTGCTGACGGCCAACATTTACTGACCCTTCTCCCCGGGCCCTCACCACCCTGCCCTTCACCTGCCTTTTCTAGGCCCCAGGGTCAAAAGGAAAAATAAAGATCTTGCTTCGTCTTGTCTATGGACATATTTACTCCATGTGCCTGCAGTGGAGCTGTGAACTCAGGCTCCCTTCGGGCCTCCCTGCCTCCCGTCCCTCTAGGCCACCTTCCCCGCTGCCCACCTGCCATCAGAGGAGGCACGTGTTACGTCTCTACCTCAATCGATGGTGGGCACCGGCAGGGACGGGGCTAGTGTGCGCCCCATCCTGACTCTGGCTTCACGCTCACAGGCTTGGCACTCCTGAGTCCGTAAACGGTCCCTGTGACCAGCCATCTTTAAGCTTAGCCCGTGTCCATCTCTAAGTGTGCACACAGGGGTTTGTCCCGGAGGCAGGAAGAAACCACGCCAGCACAGTGACCGCGGCTATCCGCCATGGCAGGGTTTGCAAACTCTGGAAGGGCCCAGACAACGCCTGCTTCAGGCTTCGGGGGCCATCCGGCTCTGAGACAGTTAATCGCCACTGCGGTACGGTGGCTGCCGTAGGGACACGGGAGCAGCCGGGAAGCCTGGATCCGGGCAGATCCTGGTCTTCCAACCATTTAAACTGTAAGGGTCATTTTTAGTTCATGGTCTGTGTGAAACTAGTCCCTCGGCTGTAATTTGCCCGCCCAGCCCTGAGGGTTGAGTGGGAAAGTGAGGGCCAGTGTCTGGATGTTCTTTGTGTTCCTCTTTTTCAAATAAAACCTAAAAGATGAAAGACCATCCCCACCCCACCCCCAGCCTTAGGATATAAATGTCAGGAGGACAGTCTATACCCACCTTGTCTTTCGACCTCACGGTGATCACGGAGCTCCCAAACCTTGAACTTGCCTGTAAAACAGTGTGTTAATGGTCACTTGAAAACCTACCGTAACATGTTATAGTTTAAGGGAAAGGGCGGCTCTGTGGCTTCGCTTCCTTCATTCCTTCTGGAAGTACTTACTTCAGGAGAAATCAGGACGTACTGAGCCTGAAAGGAAGAGGGGAGACTGTTACTGCCGACGTGGGTTTTAACCACGCCTCCTGCTGCGCCACACCCACACCCACATTCTGGAGAGGCCCGCAGTGTGCGCGTGCCCTCTGACCCCAGGAAGTCCACTCTCAGGAGTGTAGCTCAGGCAGACAGATGGACAGGTGTTCACCTACAGATAGCCACATCCGCGGTATAGCAGGGAAACAAAAGGGACTGAGGGACGACTGCCGCTCAGATACTGTTCAGGTGAACTGTGTGCGCCCGCACATGAATGAGGCAGCCGGGAACCGCACTGAGAGACTAGAAGGCCTGGGAAGGGGGCGGTATCGGCCGGGAAGAGCAGCTCACAGGACGGGGTACGTGATCACGGCTGTCTGTAACCTCTGTGCCCACACCCTGCCGTGGTGCAGAGCGTCCTCCAGGGTCCGCTCCTAGCACCTTCCTCGCAGACCTTCAAGGCCTTCACCTGGCATAGGACCCGCTTCGTAGCTTTGAGGGGCTTAAAGAAGTGGCGGAGAGGGAGACAGATCCATCAAGGGTTAGCGCGGTGCTAGGTACAGAGTAAATGCACAGGAAAGGGCAACCATTAAACCCTCAGGAAAGCATACGAGGAGGTTACACCTCGGGAGGTTAACAGGCAGAGGATTCGTACCACTTGCAGTTCCTAAAATTTTTACAATGAACTTTACCTTTGCAATTAAATAAGGTTGTTTAAATTTCAAAATGGTGTTTTAGGGCCAGGGAACTTTAAAAAAAAATAAAAGGCCCACCTGAAAAAAGGGATAAAGTAGTGAAACAGGAAACAAAAGAGTAGGTGTTCTGATGGGATCCCAGGGGGCTGCTGGGAGCCCTAACCGAGCAGGGCAGGCCGGGACCAGAGCCAGCGGGACCCCACGGCCACCTGGACTTGGACCCACGCCACACAGGCAAGTGATTGTGTCCCGGCGGCCGGGCAGCGCAGGCAGATGCCGGAAGCACCCGCAGTGGACACGGGGTCACCAGGCACCCGCAGGCGGCCTCCTGTCCCAGCGGGGCCCAGGAGTCCCCACGGGCACACGTTACCTTTTCCTCAGGACACGGAGAGGCCCAGGATCTGCATTTGCCCGTCACGTCACCGAAGGCGGTCTGTTTGCCACTGTACACGTACACCCGGCCGTCTTCCCCTCCCAGCAGCCCGGAGGTGACGTCCGTTATCCGCAGCGGGGCCGCCACCAGGATTTCATCTGCAGACGACGGGAATCAGAACTGGGTCCTCGCCCAGCCTCCCACAAGGCCCATGGGTGCCCCCCTTAAACTGTCTACCCTGTTTCATCCCAGCACAGTGAAGGCTCTGGGTCCCAGTTTATCATTCGTCAACAAGAACTGATGTTCATGTAGAACATTCTCTTGGCTCTGGTGTGACCCGACTCGAAAATCTATCTAAAGGCCCTGGGTCACTGAGCTGTCCATGATGAGGGCAGAGCCTAGATCATCCAGTGAGGGGGCCGGTCTGATGACTGGGGACCCAGTTCTGGGCCAGAGGCCCCGTTCCTTTCCTACCTAAGCCGTCGCCATCCAGGTCACTCAAGTGCAGAACGCCACCGAAGCGGGAGAAGCGGCGGTCCCCGCTGAAGGTGCTGAGCAGAGGCGGCTGCGTGTCCCGTGTCAGTTCATACATCCGAGTGGTTCCACCCTGGTGCAAGGTCATGGTCAGGAACGCCATTTTAGACTTCTCGTCTGAAACAAACCAGGGCACAGTAGTGTCTCCGCCATTGCAGGAATGGAGAGAAGGTGTAAAGTGCTGAACGGAGTCCTCTGTTCACTTCAGTCTCCTGAACCTCAAGTGACACGATTGCTCAGAAGCTCAGGTAGCGCCGACCAGCTCCAGCCATGAGGAGACCCAAACACTGGGTAGGCTCAGTGACGTCCCATCTAACAATACGTTCTCCACACAACTTTTGTTATTTTGTTTTTACATCACAAACGTCTGTGAAATAAAGTCTAAATTCTTTACAAGACCTTCCACGGGCCCAGGAGGACTCACAGAATCTGCCACTTACAGCTCTAGCATATTAGAGCCATACATCACCCATCACATATTTAAAATTTAAACCACAGCCTGTTCTATTTCTTAAGTCCGGGCCTCTGGACATGATGTGCTGGCTGCCTGGAACGGGCACCTTCCCCCACACCCCTCTGCCAGCCGACTCCTGCGCTTCCAGAACACAGCCCTGGCGTCACCTCTACTGGAAAGCCTTTCCGTCCCTCCCGCGTGCTGCCATGCCACAGCGTGCCTGCTGCGTCCCGAGCCCCTCCCCGGGGACCCTCGCTTCCTTTCACCCGGGCCTCTCCAGCAGCTGGCTGTCCGTTCCACAAGCAATGGGACCGTGACTTAGTCACACGATGTCCTCAGAAACATGTTGCTTTGTCAGTACAAGTACAGGATGAGTGGCTTTTAAACAATTATTGAACAGCTTTTAAACAGAGCTAGAATTTTGCCTGTATAGATCATCTGGAACCCAACCTTGATTTCAGAAATAAATATTTTCTCAAAAAAAATTTTTTTAAATGGCGTCTGTGGGTTGGGGTTCCTGGAGGCTTACTGTGACCCAGGCAACGTGTCCATGAACAAGTGCAATCTCATGTCAGTTTCCACTCAGTGTTGTGTGGAGTCGACTACAGTAAAACCTTAGATTGCGAGTGACTTGCTTTGCAAGTGTTCCGCAAGACGAGCAAACATTTCTAATAAAGTTTAACCTGATAAATAAGCGATGTCTTGCAATAGGAGTCACTGAAAGTCACATAATCACAACAGAGCCAATGGTTCTTGAAATTTGCTTTGACGCATACAAGTGCTTTGGATTAGAGGCGTTTCCAGAATTCATCATGCTCGCAAACCAAGGTTTTACCGTGTTTTCTTGGACAACCTTCCCTCATGCCCTTGTTCACAGCCAGCTGTCAACTAGAACCAGTTGAAAGCTCAAAGCAGAGCCAAGAATAGCAGTGGGAAATAACAGTGAGGAAAAAAGGGAAGCAGCCAGATTTCAAAAGGCTCAGCAATCTGAGATCTTGAACAATACCGAGCTGGTTCTGCTTCGAGAGGGATGCACGCCTGAGTCCACATCTCTGCCGCTTGTACTGGGCCTCAACACACATCTGCCCTGCAGGCCCCAGCTCGCTCTCAGAGAAGTGACCACAACGTCACTTTGTGGGCAGAGATCAGAAGAGCCTGAATGTGGCTGCCCATCTAGACTCCATTCTCCAACCCAGATTTTAGAAGACACCTGTTTTGATAGGACTGATTCAGGAGTCTACTTCTCAAATGGCTCCAAGTGCAGAAGGGGGGGGGGCGGGGAACAGCGATTATCACTTCCAAAACTCTTACTCTTTATCATAGTCTATTAGAACACCTAACCATTTTATCACAATGTTGCTTTCAATTCTCAGAAATTAAAAAGGGCTCAAAAATCAACTAGCCAGCCATGAAGACGTGGAAGAAACGATGTGTGATGTGTGTAATGCGTACTGTGTATGATGCATAATACGTATAATGTGTAAAGGAGCCAATTCGAAAAGGCTGCAGACGAGAATTCCAACCAATTGCCATTCCAGAGAAGGCAAGCCTCTGGAGAGGTAGAAAGATCACTGGCTGGGGGCTACGTGGGAGGGATGAACGAAGAGGTGAGCACAGAAGTATTTACGACAGTGAAACTATAATGCTGGGTACGGGCCCTACGTTTGTCCAAGCCCGTGGGGCGTCCGGCATGAAAAGTGAGTTGTGCTGTAAACCACAGCCTGGGTTCTAACAGTGGGTCCGCGTAGCTCCATCAGGTATAACGGACGCACGGGCGGGGGCGGGAGACCTGAGGGCCGGCAGCTCGTGGGTGGGGGCAGGAGGGGACATGGAAATCTCCGTGCTTTCCACGCGGTGGTGTAAACCTAAAACTGCTCTAAAAACATCTCTAGAGGATTCAGATACTTTACACGTTAGGCCATTCCAAATCCCTCACTTCTGACAGACGGTAACTGGAATTCCTAAGGATCGTTTCATAATGTGTATATTATATACACCTGAAACATTTTTCAATAAAATAAATTTTTAAATACCTCATTTTCTGGTTGATGCAAATTAAACAGTGGCTTACAAAACACAGTTTAGGCAAGAGGAAAAAAGAAACCAAGGTTATGTTTTAGGATTTCTGTATCTGTTATTTGAGTAACAAAAGTAACCCAACAGACCCTTGGGTTTTTTTGTTTGTTTGTTTTAAAGGGATAGATCAGGGTCAGGGGCGAGAATTTTTTTTTAAACACACATGCATTTTAATTACTTCTCAAGAGTAAGTTCACTTACTGTGACAGCAGCTCGTGCGCCACAGGAAAGGGGACCCCGCCTTGCAGTGTAGCTGACACGTGCAGCTCATAAACTATGAATCCTGTTACTTCCCGTCGCTGACTTTCAGGATTACCATGAAACAGTCAAAACTAGGAGTGTCAAACTTGCGAATGCCAAGATTTTTTACACAGAATTCATTATAAGAGGTGTGGAAAACACTCCCCAAAAAGTATAGAAAAGCTGTCTAACATATTTCTTTCTGGAGATTGATACCTATACACATTTTAAACAAAATGTAGATTGTTATGGATTATAAAATTTTATACCCATTTAAGCCATTTCTAACTTGCTCTTGCTATTAACCCTGCAGTTCTGAGTACTTTCCTAGAGCAAATTCTTAGAGACGGTCCATACAGCGTCCAAGGGAATGAGATTCTGTAAGGCTCTTGCCATTTGGCCAAACCTTTCTAGAAGGGCTGTATCGGTTCACATCTCAGCAGCACTGTGTGGGTGCCCACCTCCTCTCGACCCCGCCATCCAGGAGTATTATCATTTTCAATACTGAAAACCCCTCACAGTTTATCAACACAAAATATCTAAGTCGTTCAGTGTGGCCCAGGGAGAAGGGACGGGCCTAACGGGGCCAAGCTCCAGACCACCGGCATCTGGGGAGTATGTCCAGTTGTTCCAAGTTCGGGGACTCGGGACCACAGAGCCGTGACTCCCAAATGACTGCGAAGCCCTCCCGTGAACCCGCGGCACATGTCCCGACCCCTTGACGGTAACACAGTGACGCCCTCCACCGTCCACATGGACCTGTTGGAGGCAGTTCCTGGCTTTAACACAATGTCCCTGCAGTCGTATGTGACATCATCTCTCTGCCAAACTGGGATTTTAGGGGCTATAATAAAGCACAGGTACCACGAGAGAATCTGTGGGGGTAAATGAGGGTGATCGTGTCTAACCTGATTCCAGGTTTGAGAAGCTGTACGGTACCCAAAAGTTCTTAGGACATAAATACAGCGTGTGCCACACAGGCAGCCACATGGGGCCCCGAGCTTGGCTTAATGCCCTCCAGTCCCCAGCCTGAAATTCTGAATAATTTCTAACAAAGGGCTCTACATTTTCATCTTGTTCCAGGACCCACAAATCATGTGGGTGAAATACAAGGGGCGCCTGGGTGGCTCAATTGGTTAAATGTGGGTGAAATACAGGCAAAATATAAGTAAAAAATAGGTAATTCTGGGGCCCCTAGGTGGCTCTGTCAGTTAAGCACTTGACTCTTGATTTCAGGTCAGGTCATAATCTCATGGTTCAAAAGTTTGGGCCCTGGGCTGAGCTCTGTACTGACTGCGGGGAGCCTGCTTGGGATTCTCCTCTCCCTTTTCTCTGCTCTCCACTCTCCGCTCGCTCTCTGCCCCTTCTCCCCCCCACTCACATGTACTGTCTCTCAAAATAAGTAATAAAACCTTTAAAAAAATAGGAAAATCTGAACAAGATTCAACTGGTGGATTACATCACTGTCAGTACACTGGTTGTGACCTTGTTGCCATCTGTAAGTTCACCTTGGTGAAAACTGGATAAAACGTAATGTGGATCTCCCTGTGTTATTTCTTGTAACTGCATGCAGATGTATAATGGTCTCAAAAAGGTTAATTTGTACATAAGACCTATATAATATAGACATACAAATTAACCTTTTTATAGTTAATGTAGTATTTTGTAATAGGAAATTACTAAGTAAGAATATTAAAACAAAGTTTAGAAAGCTGTAATCACAGCATTCCAGTAGAAAGAGAAGTGAGGCAAATAAAATCACTCATGTGTGTTGCAGTAGTTTGGAAATCACCACCGAGACTGTAAAAAAGGGGTGGGGAACGGGGAAGAACCACTCCTCCAAAGCCAAGTCAGCTTCCTGGTGTTACAGTGCTGTGCCCTCGATCGTGCAATGAAAGATCTAATCATTCTTTTGCCCAATCCACTCTGCTTATTATTCTAATATTTTATGAAACAAAAGTCTCCCTGAAAAATAGGTTGACAGTCATCAGATCCTCTGGTCCAGAAACTCCACCTCCAGGAACCTATTTTAAAACCGCTCAGAAAGGCTAAGTTTTCTGTACACAGATATTCAGCAAGACCCTATTCATAATAGTGAAAAATTGGAAACATTCTCAATTTCCAACAATAAGGATGATGTTAGTAACTGTTGGCACGTGCACATGGAAAAAAAGGGACAGGTATCGAAAACCACATTTTAGCAGAATCATAGTAATGTGAGAACATGCACAAGATACAGAATTAAAAAATCAGGTGTGAAAATGTGTATGTGTAATACACACACACACACACACACAGTATGAACTTAAGTTTTTAAGTATCTGGATGGGGTGATTTCTATATACAGCTTTGTATTTTCACAAATTTATACAATAAACATGATTCACTTTAATCATCTTGAAGGCTATTTAAAACTCTTCCCCCATAAAGTAAATAAAATAATGGTTTATGAACAAATGTCCTAAGAGCGGACCTAGTCCTGGTGAACGGATTTATAGAATTTTCTGAACTCCCCTCTCGTCCAAGCTCAGTGGGACAGCAGCGTTAAAAGCACACTAGGTCACTCTCGCAGGGGATTTTCATCAAATCTTTGAGGTGGACATTATAACTTGTATTTGCAGATGATGCTAATGTTCGGGGAGATTAAGCAACTTCCCCGTTACGCAGCTTGCTGTGAATGAGAAAAGGAAATCCTCAAAATCAGGTCGGTCTGCCTCCACTTCACAACTCTCCCCGACGGGACACGGTGAAGGAGCCACGTGTGAAACAAGCAGCCACGTTCTGTGGCGCGTGACCTACCGTGCGTCGGGGCTCCAACCAGCAGCACCTGCTTCCGGGTCCCGTTCACCATCACGTGACCACTGGACAAGGAAGTGCCCAGCTTCCCCATCGCCTGTGAAACGCAAGCAGTCAGCGTCATACCTACGAGTCAGAAAGGCCTCCGCGGCGCCCCCTGTCCTGTGGCCGAGCGGCCGGCGCACCTTGTCTCCGGAAATGGTAAACTGGCTGCGGGGATCCGGCGGGAAGTAGCCGTACACCCGTCCGAGGCCCTGCTGCTCATCCTTCGAGCGGAACGAGTGGCCCAGGCTGGAAGGAAGCAGAGGGGGGTTAGCTGCCGGGGCCCAGGTCCAGGTCCAAGCAGAGAGAAGCCCCCTCCCCCCGTCCTGGCCCCACTCCCTGGGATCCTCACCATGGGGCAGGGGGGGTTCTCAGAGTGAACCCCGTGTTAAGCTCTCCAGATTCGGCCTCCCAGCGGACAGCAGGTACGGGGAGGTCTACGGTCACGGCTGAATGGTGTTTCCCCAAAATTCGCGTGTTGGAGTCCTAACCCCAGCACCTCCGATTATGTGTATTTGGAGAGAGGGTCTTTAAAGAGGTAGTTATGTTACAATGAGGTCATTAGGGTGCGGTCCAGTCCAACCTGACTGGTGTCCTTATAAGAACAGAGACACCAGGGATGTGCACAGAAAAGAGGTCAAAGGAGGACAGAGAAGTGGCTCTCTGCAAGCCAAGGAGAGCCCTCAGCCGTGCCAATACTTTGACCTTGGATTTCCAGTCTCCTGATCGGTGAGAAAATTACTCCCTGCACTTTAAGCTGCCCCGTCCGTGGCACTTTGTCGTGACAGCCCGGCAAACAGATCTCTCTCTCTCTCTCTCTCATTTAAAAATTCCAAGGAGGAGAATCCGCAACCCCAGACCCTTCGCTCTTCCTCAAAGGTAGGCACGCAGCCCGCGTCCAAGTCCCCCCCGGCACGGCCCCCACGGCAGCCGCCAGTGCTCATGGGCCGGGCCCCAGAGCCAGCGCTCACCCGCTGCTGTTCTTCCAGGCGGGGCTGCCGACCAGCAGCAGGGCCCTGCCGTCCACGCGGAGCCCGTGCAGGGAGTAGCCGAGCCAGGAGAAGTCCTCCTCGCCCCTCACCCTCCAGTCGGCCGCCTCCACGTCCAGCTTCCCTACACGAGACCACAGTGCCTTTCACCTCACGTGGGAGGGGTACGACGAGTTGTTGCCGGAGCTCATATGGACCCCCGAGCTGTCCACAGGGCCCCCCCCACCATCAGAAATGGGTCCCCCACTTCACACAAGAAGGAAATTTCCAGAGCTCACTTCTGCGGGACGCAGGATGCAACAGGCCCCAGAAACCTTCGGGCTGCCTGCGCTTACACAGACCCTGCCAACAACCCGCTGGCCCCCTGGGTCTGGGCCTAGAAGCGGGGTCCCTTTTTGTCCATCCTGTGACTCTGTCCATCCCACCAGCCCACAGAAGATCGCGGCGAACTGATGGTGGCACGAGGGAGAAAGGACAGGAGCCCACATCTGCGAGGACGGACTAGAGCAGGGAGGCCTCCGCCCGTCCCCCGCCCCAAACAGCCGTTACCTTCGCAGCTCCTGTTGGGGCTGGAGTGAAACGCAGCCACCATGCCCTTCTGCTTCCCTCCCCCCGGGGCGAAGGGGGAGCCCGTCACCAGATCGGGCGCGCCATCTCCATTCAGGTCCGCAGCCAAGAGCGTCCAGCCCAGGTTACAGTAGGTGTCCTGTAGGGGAGACCCGGGAAGCGCGTCGCCCAGAGGCCGCCGGCGGGTGCTGCTGGCCCGGCTCGCTGCCCCTGGGAAGGCGGCAGGTGTACCTGGCAGGAGATGGTGACGTTGGGGCGAGAAGACATTCCTCCTTGTCGGGAACCGAAGTAGACATACACGGCACCCTAGGCAGAGGCGAGGTGCAGGCCGGTCGGGAGGTTGGGTGACCAGCCCAGAACCCCAGAGAAGAGGGGAGACGGGAATGGTGGTGAAACAAATCACATGGGTCCCTACTGTCAGGGGCCCAGTGAGGGACACAAACCTGCCCCGGTCATTCGCTGCTGGGCTGAGATGGTTTCGAGGTCACTTCCATCTGACTGTTGGAGCCCCCAGGGTGGACACAGTCCCCCGTCTCCCCCCCAATTCGAGGCCAGCTCGGTTTCCAGCTCCTCCCTGGGGCCTCTGCCTCCCGGCCCAGTCTAGTCCTCTGGACGTGACCCACGTGTGGGCGACGCGCACGTGTCTTCAGATGCACACGCTGTGCCACTGCCTGTCCTCCCTCTAACTTGCCAGTCTCCATCCTCATTCGTTCTAGAAGCATCTATGCTCCACCACGGGCCAAGCACGGAGGAACCACATAAATAACACTCTGTCCACCGCTGGCAAGCGGCACGGAAGGTACTACAATAGGGACACGGCCCGTGTGAGGGCGGGAGGTGTCGCCCCCGCGCTCTCTCACGCCACCTCTAAAAGAAAAAGGGGAGAAAGGACTTTTCGGGGGAGGGAGCTGCCTGAACCAAGCCCTCGAGTACAGGGGCTTGTGGGCCCAGGAGTAGAGAGGGAGGAGGTGGAGGTGGGGGGCAGAGGCTGGCACTTGCCCGTTAGGGGTACCCAGGCCCCCGGATCTGGGCGGTTCTGAGCAGGAGTAGGAAGATCCGGGGGCCACCCCTCTGCTGTGATGCTGGCAGCTCCGGATCGGCTGGAATCTTCGTCCCCCCCCACCACCACCACTCAGCATCTGGGGGGGGGGGGGGCGGGTCAGGGGAGTGATTTCTGGTGGAACTGACACCAGACTGAGGCCAGTGAGGCAGGAACTGGGAGCCACCTGGTAACCCGTGATTACGTCAAGGACCCCAATCAGGGGACCCGAGATGGTCTCCCCACAAACGCTGTGGCCGGCACGCTTGGCTCTCTGCTCCCTGCAGAGGCTCCCTCCAGCCCAGCCTCCAGCCCGGGCCTCCCGGCTCCCTCCACCCCCAGCAGCAGCCTTACTCTGTAGGTGAGCTTCTCAGAGCCCACAGATGGGGCTCCCACGGCCAGGTCAGGCACCCCGTCCTTGTCAAAGTCCAGCACAGCCAAGGCCGAGCCGAACCGACCTGAGGGCTAAAGAGACATGAGTGACTCCCCCGGGGCCGAGCCGCGACCTTCAGCAGCACGCTGGACTCTGGGGAACCCCCGCCCAGGAGCCCGAGGGGCCCGGGAACAAACGGCAGGCAGCAACCATGATGCTCCCAAGAGCCCCCAGCTGGGCAGCTCAGCACTGAAGGCATCCCTAGCACGCTGTCTGCTGTGAGGGGACGCTGAGGTGCCAAGGAGAGGAGGGTCCATCCCCACAAGTTCAAGAGTTAGCAAACAGTCAAGTGGACACCCTGCCCCACGTTAAGGGCCTGCTTCCCCTTGGGAAGTATCCAGAATGATGATCATATACACTAGCAACACCAGCCAACAGCTGATGAGCACTTGGGATGTTCTAGAACCACACAATGGCCACAGCAGCCACAAGCTAAATGTGGCTTACAGTTCAAGTGGGTCACACCAAGCACATTAAGAATTCAGCTCCTCAGAGGCACCAGCTGCCTGGCAGGTTCTCAAGAGCCAATGCACCCAGTGGCCCTCCGATTGGACTGCAGAGCCACAGGACGTTTGCACCACTGCAGAAAGTTCTGGACAACATTGCTGAGCACCCCGTTCTAAGCACCTTCCATGGACCAGGGCAAGCACGTTTATTACCCACACGTTCACAATTTACAGATGGAAAACCCAGCCCATCCAGGGACAGTTTTCTTCCAAGGTAGATCTCTTCCACGTGTCTTAGAACCAGCCTCTCCAGAACCAGCCTCAACCCACCGGCAACTCCCGCGGTTCTCCCATTCTTACACAACTTCGAGAACAATGAGCAGTCTTGCACAGTGCCTGTTTGCCACACACGCACATGGCCTGGGACCGGCATCAATTATGTATTGGCTCACAGCGCTGCACCTGCGTGCACTGGTGTCTCAGGAGCCTGCCCCTGCCTGCAGGGTGGGGTCCTGATAAACCAGAAAGGACTGCTCTGGGACACCGCGCGCCGGACCAGCCACTAAGGGCACCTGCCAGGTGACGCCAGGTGCGTCCATCCCCGCCCACCACAGAGGCAAGCCCTCCTGCCGGCAGACCCCGCATTCCTAGACACGCGCTGGCACACGCTGGGGATGCCCCAGCCTGACACTCGTCCTCCAGACAAGGCTCACTGCAGACTCAGGCTAGAGAGACGGATTCCCATCCCAATCGCTGCATCTCCCTGGCCGTCTTCCTCCTCCCCAGAGGTCACTGGGAGACGAGGGCACAGAGCTGCGTCCCTCTATGTCCCAGGTGTCAGAGACACTTCATCACCCACAGGCAGCGGCTGCCTCTCTCATTCTCCGTCTGCAGAAGCCCAAAGGGTTAGGCTCTGCCCAACAGGCTGACACAGGAATGGCCCCGTGAACAAGGGAGGACAAACAGCAATGGGCAGACTTATTTCAGAACTTTCTTGTGGGGTGTCAGAAGGTTCCGGAAAATGCTGTCCCTCTGGGACTGTGTAACCTTGCACACTGGCCAGCCGACATCGGAAGAAGGCTCAGATACAGGCCCCCTGCCGTCAGGTCGGGTCACAAACCCGGTACTTTTCATTCGGAGACGAGACCAGCATCTGACCCAAAGTCCAGGCCGCCCTCCCCCGACGCTTGATATTCAGGGCACACAGTCCAGGCGCAGCTCCCACACTAGTGTCCCAGCGGCCCAGCCGCATACAGCTCTTGTGAGAGTCATGTGCCAGAGGAACCTTCCAGGCTCCTGGTGCTCCCACTGGGATCAATGCGGACTCCGTGCAGAACATCTGTACAGACCCCGTGGGACTTTTCTGGTGATGAATAACAGCTTAAAAACAAGGAATGAGGGGCGCCTGGGGGGCTCAGTCTGTTGGGCATCCGACTTTAGCTCAGATCATGATGTCATAGTCTATGGGTTCAAGCTCCGCACCGGGCTCTGTGGGGACAGCTCAGAGCCTGGAGCCTGCTTTGGATTCTGTGTCTCCCTCGCTCTCTGCCCTGCCCCCATTAGCACTCGGTCCCTCTCCTCTGCCTCTTCCTTGCTCGAGCACTATCTCTCGCTCTCAAAAATAAAAACAAATATTTAAAAAAAAGAAAAAGGAAAATGGAAAACTGCTTCCCAAGCATTGGCCACCAGCAGAGTGTTACTGTGGTCACTCTTGTGACCAGCTGTTCACTCGGAGACACAGCGGAGAAAGACAGGCAGTGGCTTACGGACCCCAGGAGGAAAAAGCGGAGATGGGCGCCTCACCTCGAAGCCCTCCAGGATCACGTGGGCCTCCTTGTCAAGATCCAGGTCGATGGGGGGCAGGCCCAGGTCATTGCCGTAGAGGAGGTACACGCGCCCCACCTGGATGTGGCCGGGGCGGCTGTAGCCAGGGGCGCCCACCACCAGGTCGCCGTGCCCATCCTGGTTGAGGTCAGCTGAGGCCATCGCCCTGTGGGGAAGAAGAGAGGACCCCCGCAGTGTCCGCTGAGTGCTGTGGGTAAGACGGTCTCCTGCGCCCTTCCTCCCTGGAATCCAGCCTTGAACTTCCCCTTGTTGACTTCTTCACCCTGCGTGACTGCAGGGAGGATTCACTCCTGAATTTACGTTGTTTGTGTGCTTGGGTCTTGCTCTCCTCTTGGAGGGGAGCACAACACCACTGAACCCACCAAGGCCTCTGGGTGTTTCTGGCCCTTGTGCCCCGAGCGGGTGAAAAGCACCTTCACGAAGCATCAGGTCCTGACGCAAAACCCAGAACCGCCGTGCACACCCTGGGCCCGCCTGGGAGCAGAGAGGAACTCCGCACCGGCCAGCGGCACAGGCTGCTTTCTGACTGGGCAGGAAACAGACGGACAGAACCGAGTCTGGGATAAACGTGTGTAAGTGTACTGCTAGTTCGGCCGTGGCTGCACCGGGTGCTGTGCACTCTGAGAAATGCTAACTCTTCAACGTAGTCCATGCATTTTTTTTTTTTCAGGCTTATTCATTTTTGAGAGAGACCATGACCTGGCCCGAAATCAAGAGCCGGACGCTTAGCTGACTGAACCCGCCAGGCGCCCTTCATGGGCATTTCACAATGAGACTCTATGACGGAGCAGCTCCAAGTGGACAAACCGAGCGAAGCCTCAAGGGCCTTTGCCAGGGCAGCTAGAAAGGCCAGAAATCATTTGTTTCTTCTCGTTCTTACAGCCACATAGGAATAAATGGCAGAAGAGAGGAAGAAAAGTAGTTCCAAAGGGCTGACACCTGGTGACAGGGGACAGACAGGCACCAGGGAGACTCTGGTTCCCTGTGCTCCTGAGGCTGGTGCAGGGAGAGACCTCTGTCTTCACTGCTGCGCCCCCTCCCCCACAACCCCTGCTCCCACGCACACCCCCATGTGACAGCAAGCCCAGCAGGAGGCCGCCTTTGACTCTAGGGAAGGCGGCCAAGGAGAGCCACTAAGCACTGAATGGCCAGTAAACAGCGTTCCCCTCCTGTGCCTGCGCTGGACCTGAGTGCCCGGAAAAGAAGGGCTGTCAGTAAGTTGCTCCAAGGGAAACAATGTCACCTGGATTTGAGAAATGTGGTTTAAAAAAAGAGGTGTCCCCAAAACCTCCAAAAAAACAGCCACTTCTATATTCTTGGGCTCGGTTTTGGCTGATTATTAAAATCAGAGGAATCCCCAACGTTGTACTTATACAATTATTGTGGTGTCCCAGGCTATGTAGGATATTCCCATCACGGGATTAGCCATCTGTTCGTATGTTTCTGATGTCGTTAGAGTTCCAAACGTCTGTGACATCAGGTCTTTAAGAACACTGAAGCTTTGCAAATATCCTGTAACACTTTACTGTTGTAATTATTCAGTCAAGTGAAAGCTCCTTGTAATACATTTTCACCAATTTTAAGGAGATAGTGGTTATTGGGGTTTAAGAAAATTTTTCTTGGGGCACCTGGGTGGCTCAGTCGGTTAAGCCTTTGACTTCGGCTCAGGTCAGATCTCACATTTGTGGGTTTGAGCCCCATGTCAGGCTCTGTGCTGACAGCTAGCTCAGAGCCTGGAGCCTGCTTCCAGTTCTGTGTCTCCTTCTCTCTCTGCCCCTCCCCCTCTCATGCTCAGTCTCTCTCTGTACCAAAAATAAATAAAAACATTAAAAAAATTTTTTTTAATATTTTTTCTTAACGTCTATCATTTTGAGAGAGAGAAGGACAGAGTGTGAGCAGGGGAGGGGCAGAAAGAGAGAGAGACACACACAAATCCAAAGCAGGCTCCAGGCTCCAAGCTGTCAGCAAAGAACCCGACGCAGGGCTTGAACCCACAAACTGTGAGATCATGACCTGAGCCAAAGTTGGAGGCTCAACCGACTGAGCCACCCAGGCACCCCAAGTGGCTAAGTTATTAGAAACATAAAGCTTTCAAAACCACACTGAGATACCACCTCATGCCAGTCAGAGAGGCTAAAATGAACAAATCAGGAGACTATAGATGCTGGCGAGGGTGTGGAGAGACGGGCACCCTCCTACACTGTTGGTGGGAATGTAATCTGGTGCAGCCGCTCTGGAAAACAGTGTGGAGGTTCCTCAAAAAACTATCAACAGAACTCCCCTATGACCCAGCAATATCACTGCTAGGGATCTACCCAAGGGATACAGAAGTGCTGATGCATAGGGGCACATGTACCCCGATGTTCATAGCAGCAATGTCAACAATAGCCAAATCATGGAAAGGACCCAAATGTCCATCACCGGACAAATGGATCAAGAAGACGTGGTTTACCTATACAATGAAATACTACATGGCAAAGAGAAAGAATGAAATATGGCCATTTGTAGCAACGTGGATGGACCTCAAGGGTGTCATGCTAAGCGAAATAAGTCAGGCAGAGAAGAACAGATACCATATGTTTGCACTCACAAGTGTAACAGGAGAAACTTAACAGAGGACTGTGGGGGAGGGGAAGGGGGAAAATAGTTAAGGAGAGGGAAGGAGGCAAATCATGAGAGACTCTTAAATATGGAGAGAACACACTGATGGCTGAAGGGGGAGGGGGGAAAATGGGGGGGTGGGCATGGAGGAGGGCACTTGTGGGGAAGAGCACTGGTTGTTATAGGGAAACCAACTTGACAATAAACTATAAAAAAAAAAGATGAAGCTAAATTAATACTTCTGCTGATGAAGAATTGGCTGGAATACGAGGGGCTGACAGGTCCTGTCTGACATCTGCTAAGGACTGAAATTCACGCTGATGGCAGCACTCAGGAACAGGAGCAATGTCTACCTACCACCCGAGTCTCGCGTAGGGAGAAGACAGGAAGTAAGACGCCAGGGGGCTGGAGACATGCTTCAGCGACTGCTGAGAGCCGCCTGTGAACATGGTCCGTATATTCCTCTCCAGAGCCTGGTACATGAAAGTAAGGGACTCCTGGAAGACAGAAGTATTACAGGCAGTTGAAGACACGTGCCATAATCAACAGAACTATTACTTCTTGTCAAAGGTACCAGGCTGTCTAAAGAGAGCCAGCCGTGACAAGTGCTAAAAGAAATAAAGCGTTGATTCCATCACTAGCTAAGATCACGCGGGATGGGCAGTCAGGGCATCACCACCCCCCGTGTGCACTGTTCAGCCTAGAGCTCACACCAGCGGGCAAGGAGGGGGCTTCACCTGAACCGGTCAGGATGGTCTGTGCTCTGTGCGGGCCTGAGGAACAGAATGAAACGAAGCTAATGGACTAAAAGGGCTTAAAAGTTCATTCAGTGCAGAACTGATTATGTGTGCACGTGTGCAGGGGCATGTCTGTGTGTGTGCGTGTCTGTGTCTGTCTGTGTGTCTTTATTTTTCCCCCAAAAGAACCGGACCACCACCAAGATGCCACAAGCACCCTCCAAACCGCGGCCAGTGCAGACGCGTCAGGCACGGGAGCTCAGCGACAGAACAGGGACGTAAGACGAGGTCCCCAGCATGGGGACGCTCACTTGTCCTTAATGTGCTCACACAGACCGGAGCGGCCCTGAGTGGCCTGGCCGCGTACTAGATCCTTCCAAGTCCAGCAGACACAACTCTAAATCCACCCGCAGGCGTCATGAGACCACATGAGAATTCCGAGGGCTGCCTCGGACAGAGTGGCATCGACCAGAGCAGGGGACAGCCCCAGGCAGCCAGGCCCCAGAGGAGAGCCCGCCAAGGGCCCTGCAGCAAAGCGCTGTGCCTCCTGGTTTCCCCTCCAGCCCCCTGGCAGGCTGCGCACACACACCCATCCTAACACCCAGCTCTGCCTTGCTTTTCCATCCGGGAAGCATTTAATCGGCGCCTGCTGTGTGCCAGGCACCATGACAGGCCTTGGGAACATAAAGCCCGTCTCCTATAGGACTTGCCTTTTCACGAAAGAGACAGATCCAAGTAAATAGGACAAGATGGATAGGGCCGGGACAGAGGGTCCCAGGTCAGAACTGGCTGCGGAATGCGCGGAGCCCAGTGCAAACCGAAAGCACGGAGCTGGTAGGAATTTTAACAAGGTTAAAATCCTAACTCAGGTAAGGGGCCCTCCTCAGGGCGGCTATAGCCCCCCCGCATGTCGGCACTGGCGGCACGCCCACAGAGCAGACCTGCCCAGGCCCCTGCCCAACACCCAGACGCACCGTTTAGATGATGTCGCGTGAACCCTTCTGCCAATGTTAAGAGCTCTCTCACAGTCCAGCACTTTCCCAAACTTCTCCAAGTACCTCATGTCCCTTTGTCTTGTTTTCCAGGCCAAGTCTACTCATACCTCCAAATACCCCCAAACTGTCCCAACCCACTGCCAGAGATACATGCTCACTGATGAAACACTATCTCCTACTCACGGCCTAAGTCAAATGCCACCTCCACCATGCAGCCTTCTCTGATTGACAGCAGAGATGGAAGTTTTGTCTCACAGGCAGAGTATTCCCCAGCCGCGTGTTGTTTGTTGCATACCACTTACGTACGATCATCTGTGTCCGTATCACACCAAGCAGACAGCTATTCTCAAGGTCACAGTCCACTTTCCTTTCATCTTACACACCCAGTTGAGTGTCGGACACTTAACTTTTTTAAATGATTAATTTTTTAGAGACCAAGAAAGACCAAGCATGAGCAGGGCAGAGAGAGGGAGACACTGAATCCAAAGCAGGCTCCAGGCTCTGAGCTGTCAGCACAAAGCCCAACACAGAGCTGGAACCAATGGACTTCAAGATCATGACCCGAGCCAAAGTTGGAAGATTAACCAACTGAGCCACAGGTGCCCAAGTGTCTGACACTTAAAAGATGATCGCATGGACAGATTTCATATGCAGCGTCTGTCGGGCCACCTTGGGCTCTATGGGACTTGCCAAAGGCCACGAAGATACAGACTCACATCTTAGGAAAAAACCAGATTTGGAGGCCAAGGGTATTTGCTGGCCTGCATGACACAGAATGCTCAGTGAACAATGGAACAGCCACTGTGTCTGCAGGTCAAGATCACAGGGGGCAGCTTGCCCCCTCCCCCCACAAGAAGCAGAAAACTCTTACCGAGGTCCAGGAATCCACGCGGAAGAACACTCCTCTTTCCGTATAGTTTATATTTTTTCCAGCCTCTTTAGTGAGGGATGCAGTCAAATTCCTATGGAAATCACTTTTCTCTGCTTTTGAGCTGCTGAAATGGAGAACAACATGGGACAGATTGAGAAGACAACAGACAAATGACGGACATGAAGTCAGGTCCATCACGGGTGAAAGACCACAACATCCTGCTATCTGGAAGGTGAAGGAGAAAGACCTTCACAGGACAATCCACAGAATCTTAGTGGGCACATTTCCAAGGTTTAAGAGCCAGTGCTTATAAAAAAAAAAAACTGCTTGCTGGAACCTCCAAATCTTAGGGCATAAATTTCTTCCAGATTACTTAAAAAAAAAAAAAAAAGTATTTCAGTATTTCGTGCAAATGGTCAAGAAATAGTCGATAGGTGGAGTGCCTGGGTGGCTCTGTCAGTTAAGCATCCAACTTTGGCTCAGGTCATAATCTCACGGGGAGTTCGAGCCCCCACTCAGGCTCTGTGACAATAGGTCGGAGCCTGGAGCTGCTTCAGATTCTGTGTCTCCCTCTCTCTCTGCCCCTCCCCCAACTCACACTGTGTCTCTCTCAAAAATAAATATTTTTTTTAAAACTACTTTAAAAAGACCTAGTTGGTAGGTATTTGGGATGCTGGTATGCAGGCACACTTATCTTCAAAGACACACTAGAATGAATCGTACAATTAAAGTATGTTTTCAAAGTCATAGATTCTAAGAGACAACAAGCCAGATGGCCAGAGAAGCCGGGGGAACAGGAATGAACGCCGGGGCCCGTGTACAGCACCAGCGGGTGCAGGGACTCTGACAACCTAGACACTACAAGCCCGAGCCAGAGGCGTTCAATTCAGTTACATTAGAAAAAAAAAAAGGTGTGCCAATTTAAATAAATTAAACCATCACGGTTTCACTGAGCCTCTCAGCACCTCTGCTGCCCTGAAGCTCTGTGCTCTCTCTTACCCCAGGGTCCTTCACTGCAAGGTCGTCGGAATACCTCCCCCTTGCTCCCCCTGAACTGTCCAATGAAACACCACTTCGGCACCAAGGGCTCTCCAGGGACCGGGTCAGGACACTTCGTGGTACCTCCCGGTCCTTGCTGACAGCAGCGAGGATTCACCAGTTCTGTTGAGCGCACATCCACCTGCCGGACGCACACCTGGGCGGGCAGGGAGGGTTTCCGTCCTGCTCACGCCAAGGCCTCACCGCCTAAGCCAGCTCCTGGCAGCCAGTGATGGGGACATGCTTTCTTTTTTTAATTGAGATGCAGACTATGAATGCAGTTGTAAGAGCATGAGGTGGGGATGGGGGCCCGGAGCGACACCCCCTCCGGAACACACGTCAGGACCCTAGCCCTCTCCCTCAGGAGCTACCCGAGAACCTTCTCCTCACCTTGTCGCCTTGAGGACTACTTTTCAGGGTGAAATTTGGGTGAAGTTTAGGCAGACTACCAATGATAGTAATAACACTATTAACTACCATTTTTATTCTTCAGTGAGCAGCTCACTGATGTACTAAATGCTTCCCATTCATTCTTGCACGAAATCCAGGCCATGATTCTGGGAACACGGACGTAGGTTTTTTTTCTATTTTGCCAAAGGAGGAAGTTCTACCTCAAAAAATTTAAGCAAACTGTTTGAAAATCACATGGCTGCAAGTGGGGGACCTGGACCTTGAACCAACGTATCTCCTGGTCCACACTCCCCATGTTTCCAGGTCTACTGAGCACTCTTCCATGCGCTCTTCGTTTTGATGTCCTTGCTCTAAGAACAATTCGGGATCCACTTACCCCGGGGCGCCGGTCTGCTGGCCGCCACAGGCAATGAACAGAGGGTTCTCAGGCAGACTGCAGTCGCTGGGGAAACAGATGAATCAGGCATTTTCCTACCACCTGCTTTCCAGGCACGTATTTTACTGGGAACCGGTGGGGCACCTAAAGCCACCCCAGAAGTCTTAGTCTAGAGGCATTGATGATGGAGCCAGACACACTGGAAGGACCGGGGCCTCCATGGTGAGGCTGCACGAGCCGCCTGCAGGCAGCTCGTGGTGACACAGGCAGCCCCATGCTCACCCCATGTCAGCCGCCCTCCCCCTCCCATGCACCTGCCCCGCCCACCCCATCTCACATCGCCCTCCCCCTCCCCCTCCCGTGCACCTGCCCCATTCAACCCATCTCAGCAGCCCTCCCCCTTCCTGTGCACCTGTTCTGCCCACCCCATCTCACGTTGCCCTCCTCCGCCCATGCACCTGTTCCGCTGCCCCCACACTCCCATGAACCCTCTGGGAGTTGGAGACGAAAAGAAACAGATTCCCAATGGCCCACCTCTCTGTCCGATTATGCCCACATATGCCTGAATGGGTCTTACTTTCTCATTCCTTTAAAAACAAAGATTTGTAAACTGACACGGCCGTTGAGACAACGTAAGAGGCGAACTTTCCCTCGCCCTCTAGAAGGAAGTACTAAGCAAGGAGTATTACATTACAACAGTTTGTTCTTGGGGCACCTGGGTGGCTCGGTTGGTTGAGTGTCCAACATCACTTCAGGTCAGGATTTGAGGGTTTGTGAGTCCAAGCCCCGCACTGGGCTCAGATCCCACGTAGGATCCTCTGTCCACCTCTCTGCCCCTGCCCTGCTCACGCTCTCTCAAAAATAAATTTTTTTTTTTAAAGTCTGTTCTAGAGAAAGATCACAGCAGTTTAGAGCCCACCCTATGGGGCAAGGACCAGTCACGGGACAAGGAATTCAGAAAATGAGGCGGGAAGAAGCTGAAGGCGAACTTCTATCAAAGTCCTCTCTCTCGGGCCAGCTTCCAGCTTCAGAAAAGCTTCTTCCTCAAATTCTCTGTTCTCTGATGCCAGGACTCAGATGGCGGCCTTGTAGCAAGACCACCACAGTCACACATCATTGGGGAATTATGCAGAGCTCTGGCTGGAAACACAACTACCATCTTTCCACTGTTTCTTTAGGAAAAAACACTAGGAGCTTAAAGCAACAAATCTGCTTTGGAAGACAATTATTAGTAAGCCGAGGAATGCTTATAATGGGGCAATGTACACATTGTTTCTTTCACTTATGAATTTGCATCCTCTTTGGAGCCTTTCTCCAAATTTCCCATCAAGTTCCACAAATTCTGATGAATCTTCCTTTGTGTGTGTGAAGAGGCAATCAATTCACGGAACTTTCCGCCTTGATAAATTAGAATGGAGATCAAGAGACAAATCTGTTTCTTCTCAAATAGTTCTCCTAATTAGAGAGGAAGCTCTAGCCGTCCATAGCGACTTGGACAACCTTCCCGAAACAAACATCAAAACTGTTCTCCACTTGAGGATTATTACACATGGACTTTATAAAACAAGTAAGTGTTGGGGCATCTGCCTGGCTCAGTCTGAAGAGCATGCAACTCTTGATTTTGGGTTTGTGAATTCACATCCCATGTTGGGTAGAAAGATCACATATAAATAAAATCTTTAGGGGCGCCTGGGTGGCTCAGTTGGTTAAGTGTTCAACATTGACTCAGGTCATGATCTCGTGGTCATGGGTTTGAGACCCACATCAGGCTTGCTACTGTCAGTGCACAGTCTGCTTTAGATCCTCTGTCCCTCTCTCTCTGTCCCTCCCCTGCTTGCATGCTCTCAAAAATAACCAATTGAGCCAGCCAGGCTCAGTTTTATTTAAGTGTTGGACTCTTGATTTCAGCTCAGGTCATTATTCTCATGGTTTGTGATTTCAAGCCCCAAGTCAGACTCTGTGCTGACAGCTCAGAGCCTGGAGCCTACTTCAAATTATGTCTCCCCTCCCCATTGACTCTTTCTCTCTCAAAAATATTTTTTAAAAATTTAATTTTTTCTGGGACTCCTGAATCATAGGTGTCCCAGAAGATGAAAAGAGAGAAAAAGGGGCAGAAGGGTTATATGAGTAAATCATAGCGCAAAGGTTTCCTAACCTAGGGAAAGACATAGACATCAAAATTCAGGAAGCACAGAACTCCCATTAGATACCACAAAAACCAGTCATCAACAAAGCATATCATAGTCAAATTCACAAAAACAGGCAAAGAAAGAATCATGAAAGCAGGAAGGGAAAAAAGTCCTTAACCTACCAGGGAAGACAGATCAGGTTCGCGCAGACCTATCCATAGAAACTTGGCAGGCCAGAAAGGAGTGGTAGGATACATTCAATGTGCTGAATCCAAAAAAAAAAAAAAAATGCAGCCAAGAATTCTTTATCCAGCAAGGCTGTCATTCAATATAGAAGGAGAGATAAAAAGTTTTCCAGACAAACAAAAACTAAAGGAGTTCATGACCACTAAACCAGCCCTACAAATAAATTTTAAGGAGACTCTCTGAGGGGAGAAAAGACAAAACAAAACAAAAAGGACCAATAGCAACAAAGACTAGAAAGGACCAGAGAACATCAGCAGAAACTCCAACTCTACAGGCAACATAATGGCAATAAATTCCTATCTTTTAGTACCCACTCTAAAGGTCAATGGACTAACCACTCCAACCAAAAGACGCTCCAATCTGCTATCATAAGGTAACAGAATGGATAAGAAAACAAGATCCATCAATATGCTGTTTACAAGAGACCCATTTTAGACATAAAGACACCTTCACATTGAATGTAAGGGGATGGAAAATCATTTATCATGCTAATAATCGCAAAATAAATAAAGCCAGAGTAGCCATACTTATAGCAGACTATCTAGGTTTTAAAATAAAGACCATAACAAGAGATGAAGAAGGGCATTATATCATAATTAAGGGGTCTATCCACCATGAACTTCTAACTATTGTAAACATTTATGCTGCAAACGTGAAAGCACCCAAATATACAAATCAGTCACAAACATAAAGTCATTGATAATAATACCATTATAGAAGGGGACTTCAACAACCCTCTTACAGCAATAGACAGATCATCTAAACAGAAAATCCACAAGAAGTAACGGCTTTGAATGACACACTGGACCACATGGACTTCACAGATATATTCAGAGCATTTCACCCTAAAGCACCAGAATCCACATTCTTTGAGTGCACATGGAACATTCTCCAGAATAGATCACATACTGGGACACAAATCAGCCCTCAAGAAGTACAAAAAGATCTAGATCATACTGTGCATATTTTCAGATCACAACGCTATGAAACTCAGAATCAACCACAAGAAAAAATTTGGAAAGACAACAAATATGTGGACACTAAAAAATATCCTGCTAAAGAATGAATGGGGTAGCCAAGAAGTTACAGAGGAAATTAAAAAGTACATGAAAGCCAATGAGAATGATAAAACCACAGCCCCAAACCTCTGGGATGCAGCAAAGATGGTCAAAAGAGGGAAATATATAGCAATCCAGGCCTTCCTAAAGGAAGAAAGGTCTCAGATACACAACCTAACCTTATACCTTAAAGAACTGGAAAAATAACAGCAAATAAAACACAAAACAGTAGAAGATGGGAAATAATAAGGATTAGAGCAGGAATCAATGCTATCAAAACCAAAAAACAAAAACAAAAACAAAAAACAAACAAACCAAACCAAACCAAACAAAACAGTAGAACAGATCAACAAAACCAGAAGCTGGTTCTTTCAAAGAATTAACAAAATCGATAGACCCCTAGCCTGTTTGATCAAAAAGAAAAAGGACCCAAATAAAGAAAATCAAGAATAGAGAGATCACAACCAACCCTGCAGAAATACAAACAATAATAAGAGACTATTATGAGCAACTGGAAAACAATAAACAATAAAATGGGCAATCTGGAAAACATGGACAAATTCCTAGAAACTTATAAACTACCAAAACTGAAATACGAAGAAATACAAAATTTAAACAGACCCATAACCAGTAAAGAAATTGAATTAGTAATCAAAGATATCCCAACAAACGAGAGTCCAGGGCCAGATGGCCTCCCAGGGGAATTCTACCAGACATTTAAAAAAGAGTTGACACCTATTCTTTTGAAGTGTTCCAAAAAAAATAGAAATGGAAGGAAAATTTACAAACTCATTCTATTAACCCAGCATTACTTTGATTCCAAAACCAAAGATCCCACTAAAAAGGAGAACTATTTCCCTGATGAACATGGATGCAAAAATCCTCAATAAAATACTAGCTGACCAGATCCAACAGTACATTAAAGAATTATTCACCACAACCAAGTGGGATTTATACCTAGGATGCAGGACTGGCTCAATATCTGCAAAACAATCAATGTGATCCATCACATCAATAAAAGAAACAACAAGAACCACATGATCTTCTCAATCAATACAGAGAAAATATTTGACAAAACACAGCATCCTTTCTTGATAAAAACCCTCAAGAAAGTAGGGAAGAATCATACCTCAAGATCATAAAAGCCATATATTAAAGATACACTGCTAAGATCATCCTCAATGGGGAAAAAATGAGAGGTTGCCTCCTAAGGTCAGGAACAAGAAGGGGATGTCCAGTCTCATCACTGTTATTCAACATATATTGGAAGTTCTAACCTCAGCAATCAGACAACACAAAGGAATAAAAGGCATCCAAATCAGCAAGGAGGAAGTCAAACTTTTACTCTTTGCAGATGACATGGTACTCTATATGGAAAACCTGTAAGATTCCACCAAAACAACTGCTAGAACTAATCCATGAATTCAGCAAAGTCACAGTATATGAAATCAATGCACATAAATCAGTTGCATTCCTATACACAAATAATGAAGCAACAGAAAGAGAAATTCAGGAATCTATTCCATTTACAATTACACCAAAACCCATAAAATACCTAGGAATAAACCTAACCAAAGAGGTGAAAAATCTATATACTGATAACTATAGGAAGCTTATGAAAGAAATTGAAGAAGATACTAAACACGGAAAAATATTCCATGCTCCTGGACTGGAAGAACAAATATTGTTAAGATGTAGATACTACCCAAAGCAATCTACATATTCAATGCAATCCCTATCAAAATAACACCATCATTCTTCACAGAGCTAGAACCATCCTAAAATTTGTATGGAACCACAAAAGACACCAAAGAGCCAAAGATCCCAAAATCCAAAGCAGGAGGCACCACAGTCCTAGACTTAAAGATGTATTACAAAGCTGTAATCATCAAGTCAATGTAGTATTGGCACAAAAACAGACACTCAGATCAATGGAACAGAATAGAGAACCCAGAAATTGACCCACAAACATATGACCAACTCATCTTTGACAAAACAGGAAAAATATCCAGTGGAATAAATACAGTCTTTTCAGCAAATGGTGCTGGGAAAACTGGACAGCTACATGCAGAAAAATGAACCTGGACCACTTTCTTACGCCGTACACAAAAATAAACTCAAAATGGATGAAAGACCTAAACATAAGACAGGAAGCCATCAAAATCCTGGAGGAAAAAGCAGGCAAAAACCTTTTTGACATTGGCTGCACCAACTTCTTAAAAAACACGTCTCCAGAGACAAGGGAAACAAAAGCAAAAATGAATTATTGGGATCTCATCAAAATAAAAAGCTTCTTCACAGCAAAGGAAGCAATCAACAAAACTAAAAGGCAACCAATAGAAGGAGAGAAGATATTTGCAAATGACATATCAGAAAAAGGGTTAGTATCCAAAGTCTGTAAAGAACTTATCAAGTTCAACACTCCAAAAACAAATAATCCAATGAAGAAATGGGCAAAAGACATGAATAGACACTTCTCCAAAGAAGACATCCAGATGGCCAACCGACACATGAGAAAATACTCAGTATCACTTATCAGGGAAATACAAATCAAAACAATGATGAGATACCACCTCACACCTGTCAGAATGTCTACCATGAACAACTCAGGCAACAACAGATGCTGGTGAGGATGCGGAGAAAGAGGATCTCATTTGTACAGCTGGTGGGAATGCAAACTGGTACAGCCACTCTGGAGAATAGTATGGAGGTTCCTCAAAAAATTAAAACTAGAACTACCCTATGACCCAGCGATTGCACTACTAGGTATATATCCAAGGGATACAGGTATGCTGTTTCAAAAGGGCACATGGACCCCAATGTTTATAGCAGCACTATTGACAATAGCCAAAGTATGGAAAGAGCTTAAATGTCCATCGATGGATGAATGCATTAAGTAAGAAGATGTGGTATATATACACAATGGACTACTACTCTGCAATCCAAAAGATGAAATCCTGCCATTAGTAACTATGTGGATGGAACTAGAGGGTTTTATGCTAAACAAAATTAGAGAAAGCCAAGTATCATAGGACTTCCTCCTATGTGGAATTTAAGATACAAAACAGATGAACATAAGGGAAGGAAACCAAAAAATATATAAAAACAAGGACAGGGACAAAACATAAGAGAGTCTTAAATACAGAGAACAGAGGGTTGCAGGAGGGGTTGTGGGTAGGGGGCTAGGCTATATGGGTAAGGGACATTAAGGAAGATGCTTGTTGGGATGAGCACTGGGTGTTATCCATGGGGGATGAAACCCTGGAATATACTCCTGAAATCATTATTGCACTATATGCTAACTAGCTTGGGTGTAAACTTAAAAATTAATTTAAAAGTTTTTAATTAAAAAGAAATAATATCTTTAAAACAAGTAAATGCAGAGAAAGAGAAGGAGACTGAATCTGAAGCAGGCTCCAGGCTCTGAGCTGTCAGCACTGGGCCCGACGAGGGGCTTGAACCCATGAATGGTGAGATCACGACCTCAGCAAAGTCAGACACCTAACGGACCGAGCCCCCCAGGCGCCCCGAATACTAGCAAATGTTTTTAAGGGCAAAAGAATGGCATCCAGCATATAATATCCCAGAGCTACACACATGTGGGCCTCTCTGATTTATACCCCAGCCCTATTCCGCTTACCTGGGGAGGCTGCCATCTGGTACAGACCTGGCCCCAGACCCCTCCTCCCACTGCCTCCTCTGCATGGGGTGCCGCCTGCAATGCCCCCTCAGTTGGGAAGTGCACGCGGGCTGCCCACCCAGCAGGGTGGTGGAAAGCCGGATCTGAGGGTTCCCTTGGCTCCCTTGCACAGCAGGGACCCTCCGGGAGCCCCAAGGTCTACTGCGGTGGAAGTGGCTGGGCGATGCTGGCCCACATGCCCCTGGCCAGAGTCCCGGATTAACACTCATCCCGGATAGACAGGGCGGGAGCTGGCCCTCCAGGCGCTGTTCCCTGTGGGCTGAATGTCAGACTCCCACAGAAGGCTGTGATTTACAAATGCATCCATCCAGGTCTCCTTTTACCCTGGAGGAGGGGGTCCGGGGCTGTGCCCTGTGAAAGCCCTTAACCCCGAGATGGCAGCGGGTGGAGAGGAGGCTCGCTGCGCCCTGGCTGTGGAACCTGTGCACAGCTCGGGCCCTCCCTGAGAGGGGACGCGGCACAGGGGTGGGCATGGGCCCCTCCCACGGACCACAGTTCTGCAGGATCTACCTCTGTCCCTAAAGCTGGGGACAGCAGCTCATGCAACCAGATGGGAGTTCCTTTCTCTCCCTCCTTGGTTATGATAGGCTAGCACTTAACGCTTGTATTTGATCAGTAGAAAACCTGAGCAACAGTGGGGAAGAGCGGAGCGGGGCAAGGCAGGAGGACCTCGGGCAAGTAGAGCCGCATCTCACCTGGTCCCATTCTCTAACATGAAGGTCGTCAGACGGTAGATGTTCGTGGACCAATACGCCATGTCATCCAGTCCCCCCAGGAAATACTCTTGAAATTGTTCCACCAAGAATGGGGACTTTCTGGAATACGTGGGATAAAGCTACAGCAGAGAAAAAGGTTATCAACAAGTGCTTTTCGTGGTGTGTTTATGATCCTTTAAATTGAGATTCTGAAGAATTCATTGGAATTTTGAAGAATGAACCCCTTACCTTGGAAACAGCTAGCATCTCACCATACCTGCAACACGAAAGAGAATTTTGTCTCTGAGTTGGGTTTGTATAAAGAAGCAAAGCAAATAATGAAGAAAAAATTCTATCAACATGTAGCGACTATCAAATCCCGTAAATCCAAAATCCAACTCGGGAAACTAAAACGCCAAACAGCGCCCTAAGGAAGTCACACTGAGATGGGCTTCGAGCTTTGCTCTGGGCGACACCTACGTTTCCAAGAACTGAAGGTATGTACAGTCAACAATCGCACTTTTGGTGATGACTTCTCGGCCATAGAGCTTCTTATAGATTTCCAGCAGGTCTTCGACAGGCACATACCTGAAGAAGGCATTAGAACAAAATAAGATTCTGAAGCTAAAGACGATATGAGAGGCAAAAGCAGCGACTTTGTTTTTTGGAAGACACTTTTTTCTGTGAGATTTTTTTAAATATAAGTTACTGTCACACTGACTTGCATACAACACCCAGTGCCGTCCTCCACACCCATCACCCATTCCCTACCCTACCATCCACCTTTAGTTTATTCTCTGTACTTAAGAAGCTCTTACTGCCTCCCTCCCTCTCTGTAACTATTTTTCTCCCTTCCCTTCCTCCATGGTCTTAAGGTTTTCAAGATCCACATATGAGTGAAAACATATGATATGTCTTTCTCTGACTTATTTCACTCGGCATAATACCCTCCAGTTCCATCCATGTTGCTGCAAATGGCAGGATTTCATTCCTTCTCATTGTCATGTAGTGTTCCATTGTATTATAAACCACATCCTCTTGATCCACTCAACAGCTGATGGACATTTAGGCTCTTTCCATAATTTGGCTATTATTGAATGCATAGCAGCTACTGTTTACTCCATTATTATTTTGTGCCAGACATTATGCAAAGGGCTTTCCAGGAACTATTTAATCCTACCTACAAGCCCAGGTTTGTGGTATTGCTGCTTGACATTAGAAGAGCTAAAGCACAGAAAGTGAATTGATTTCCTCAAAGAGGCACAGCAAACAACTGGCCCCTTAATCCAATATTTATAGAGGTTCATTCAAAGACAGGACACTAACTCTAATGTGTAAAAAGAATTAGTCTTGTGAATTCACAGTTTAAAAAGCAATAGATTTTTACTGTTTTGAGCACCAAATTATTATTGAAAGTTGTTATTTTTAAAACACCAAAATTGAGGGCACTTGGGTGATGAACTCACCCTTTGTGAGTTCAAGCCCCTCATTGGGCTCTGCAAGGACAGCTCAGAGCCTGAAGCCTGCTTTGAATTGTGTGTCTCTCCCTCTCTCTGCCCCTCCCTCACTCACACTGTGTGTGTGTGTGTGTGTGTGTGTGTGTGTGTGTAAGTAAAATAAACAAACATTAAAAGTATTTATTTAAAAAACACCAGTAATGGCTCCTCACCCCAACATCCTGGCTTTAGCGTATGCACTGTAAGATGGTAAAGGAATTCTAAGTCAGGGTTTTGACTCACAATACTCCTTATTTCAGTCAGAAAAGCAGCATACATTAGATTAATGCTGAATCGTCTTCCGTTTTCATTTCTGAAGCCTTAGAATACACCAGATAGAAATCATAACCAAATAAAACCCGATTTCAATATATTTATGAGGAAAAAAATCTATGGAAAAATCCATCTTTTACTTTACAGAGCACTAGAGTGGTCCTCCCAATAAAAATAGCTCCGGGCTGGAAAAATTACAAAAATATTTTTTTAGATGAATCACCAAGCTAGCAAGAAAGTGAAAATTTTCCAAAGGCCCAAAACAAATGGACACTGAAACTTGAAGAGGTAGGCAAGTGGGGAGGCCAGACTTTGCCCTGAGCTCTTGGAGATTTTTGAAGGCTGTGCAGGAGATGTGGGCTCACGCACAGAAACCTGCCAAAGCAGCCCATCTTGGAGAAGCTTCTGGACTCATGGCTACCCTTCTGCACGAGAATTAGCTAGCAATAAACCTCACCTATCAAGAAGGTCAGCAAAGAAAGTGACAATGGACAACAAAGAAAAGATATAGCTCTCCCCGTAAAAGTGGTAACTACCCCCAGTCCCACAAATGTTCTGTCCTATTATTCGTGCTCTGTAGTCAGAAAAACCTCAAGGGCTGAGGTAACTCAACGTGCTCCTAGGTTAACAGTGCCTCCCGGGAGCCTGCAGAAGTCAAGACAAACCGTCCCTGGAGAAATGTAACCCTAAGCCCAGCAGTGAGTAATGCAAGCACCATGGGACATAACCCAGAGATCCAGCGTGATGATAATAGTAGTTGCTAAAGTAGACCTAAAGGCAACAAGCATTCATTGGAGATGAAGAGGGTCACCACGTCATGAGGAAAAGGTTCAACTCACCAGGAAGACCTGAGATTTTTTACATTAAAAAAAATATATATATATATGTATATATATATATTTTACATTTTATTTTTGAGAGACAGAGAGACAGAGTGTGAACAGGGGAGGAGCAGAGAGAGAAAGAGACACAGAATCTGAAGCAGGCTCCAAGCTCTGAGCTGGTAGTCGGCACAGAGCCCGATGTGGGGCTCAAACCCACGGAACTGTGAGACATGACCTGAGCCAAAGTCGAGTGCCTGGGTGGCTCAGGCAGTTGAGAAAGACGTAAGATTTTTAAACTCGAATGTACCTGACAACAAATCTTCAAAATGTACATATAGCAAATTGATAGAGCTTCAAGGAAAATGGGAAAAATCCACCATCACCAGGGGAAATGTTTTTAACAAATTTCTCTCTCAGTGATTATTAGATTGACCTAATATAAAATAAAAAGGCTATTTTATTTATAACTTTAATAGAAAATTTAATAAGCTTAAGCTATTAAGCATGTATATATTAGACCAAAAATTAGAGAACATTCTTTTCATGCACATATGGAATAATTATGAGAATTGATGATATGTTAGACCTTAAATCAAGACTCAATGGGAGACTCCTGGCCAAGATAGCAGAGTAGGAGGAACCTAAATTGATATTGTCCCATGGATACAACACTCATATTAGGGCAAATAACCCAAAAAACAATCCAAAGATTGGCAGAAGAATCTTCACAACTAAATGTAGAGCAGAGGCCACATTAAAGAGGGTAGAAAGGACAAAGACACAGTGGGGGCTCAACCCCGCAGGTCTGGTCACTAGAGGAAGGAGCCATGGTTTCAGGGAGGGGCAAGACGCAGATTATCACACTGGGGAGCCGAGGTGGTTTCTTGAACACCGATGAACTTCTCTCCCCAGAGTCACCAAAAAGAGAGAGAGATCATAAATCAACAACAACAATAAAAACCCCAAAAATGAAAAGTAACAACCGACGCTAGAAACGCAAAGAATTGTAAGAGAATATAATGAAAAATCATATGACGACAAGTTGGACAATCTAGAAGAAATGGATAAACTCCTAGAAACATATAACCTACCAAAACTGAATCAGGAAGAAGTAGAACACGTCAGCAAACCGATTATTAGCAATGAAATTGAATCAGTAATCAAGAAACCCCCAAAAAACAAAAGTCTAGAACCAGATGGGTTCACAGGCAAATTCTACCAAACATACAAAGAAGAGTGAATACTTGTTCTTCTCAAACTCTTACCAAAAATAGAAGAGGAAAGAAAACTTCCAAATTCATATTATGAGGCCAGCATTACCTTGATACCAAAACCAGAAAGAGACACCGCTAAAAAAAGAACAGAGGTACAGCCAATATCTGATGAACACAGATGCAAAAACCCTCAACAAAATACTAGCAAACCCAATCCAAGAATACATTAAAAAAAACACATTCACCATGATGAAGTAGGATTTATTCCTGGGTTGAAAGGATGCCTCTGTATTCACAAAATCAATGTGATAGATTATATCAATAAAAGAAAGAATCAAAGCCTTATGATTATTTCAATAGATGCAGAAAAAGCATGTGACAAAGTAAAACATCCATTCGTGATTAAAAAAAAAAAACTCTCCACAACATAGGTTTTGAGGGAACATACCTCCATGTAATAAAAGGCATATATGAAAAACTCACAGCGAACATCATAATCAATGGTGAGAAACTGAGAGCCTTTCCTCTATGGTCAGGAACCAGACGAGGATGTCACTCCCACCGCTGACATTTAACATGGCACTGGAAGTCCTAGTCACGGCGGTTGGACAACATACATAAAAGGCATCCAAATTGGTAAGGAAGAAGAAAAACAATCACTAATTGCAGGTGCCATGATATTATATATAGAAAACCCTAAAGATACCACCAAAAAAGTACTAGAGATGATGAATGAATTCAGTAGGATTGCAGGATACAAAAGTCAATGTACAAAATTCTGTTGTATTTCTATATACTAATAATGAAGTAGCAGAAAGAGAAACTAAGAAAACAATCCATTTACAATTGCACCAAAACCAATAAAATATCTAGGAACTAAAGAGGTGAAAGACCTGTACCCTGAAAACTATAAAATACTGATGAAAGAAATTGAAGATGACACACCAAAAAAATGAGATATTCCATGCTCGTGGATTGGAAAAACAAATATTGTTAAAATGTCTACACTACTAAAGGCAATCTATGCATTTGATGAAATCCCTAGCAAAATACCAACAGCATTTTTCACAGAGCTGGGGCAAACAATCCTGAAATTTGTATAGAACCATAGAAGACCCTGCATATCCAAAGCAATCTTGAAAAAGAAAAACAAAGCTGGAAGCATCACAATTCCCGACTTCAGGTTATTATTTCAAAGCCGCACTAATCAAAATGATAGGTAGGCACAAAGATAGACATAGGTCATGGACCAGAATAGAAAACCCAAAAGTGAGCCCACAGCTATATGGTCAATTAATCTGTGACAAAGCAGGAGAGAATGTCCAATGGGAAAAAGACAGTCTCTTCAACAAATGGTGCTGGGAGAGCTGGACAGCAACACGCAGAAGAATGAAGCTGGACCACTTTCTTACACCACACACAAAAATAAACTCAAAATGGATTAAAAAACTAAATGTGTGATCTGAAACCATAAAAATCCTAGAAGGGATCCCAGGCTGTAATTTCTGACATCAGCCATAGCAACATTTTTCTAGATATGTCTCCTATTGGGACTTCATAAAATAAAAAGCTTCTGCACAGCAAACAATCAACAAAGCTAAAAACATCCTACTGAATAGGAGAATATATTTTCAAATGACATATCTGATAAAGGGCTAGTATCCAAAATATAAAAGGAATTGATATAAGTCAACACCAAAAAATAATAATAATCCAATTTTAAAATGTGCAGAGAACATGGATGTTTCTCCAGAGAGGACATCCAGATGGCCAAAAGACACATGAAAAGATGATCATCACTCAACATCAGGGAGACACAAATCAAAACTAGAATGAGCTACGACCTCACACCTGTCAGAATGGCTAAAATCACATGAGACAACGGTGTTGGCGAGAATGTGGAGGAAAAGGAACCATCATGCACTGTTGGTGAGAATGCAAACTGGTACAGCCACTGTGGACAACAGTGTGGAGTCTCCTCAAAAAGCTAAAAATAGAACTGCCCTACCATTCAGCAATTGCATTATAGGGTATTTACGCAGGGGATACAAAAATACTAATGCAAAGGGAGACATCCACCCCAACACTTAGAGCACTATTATCTACAATAGCTGAATTAGGGAAGCATTCCACGTGTCCATCAACTGTTGAATGGATAAAGAAGGTGTGGTCTATACATATGTGATGGAATACTAATTGGCCATAAAAAAGAGTGAAATCTGGTCATCTGCAACAACATGGAGGGATCTAGAGAGTATATTACTAAGTGAGAGAAGTCCAAGAAAGACAACACCATGATCTCATTCATTTGTGGAATGTAAGAAACAAAACAAATGAACAAGGGGAGAAAAAAAGAGAAAACAAGCAGACCCTTAACTATAGAGAAGAAACTGATGACTACCAGAAGGGAGATGGGAAGGGGGATGGAGGAAATAGATGAAGGGGGTAAGAGCACCCTTATCGCGATGAGCGCAGAGTAATGTACGGAACGGCGGGATCACTATGCTGTACACTAACATGACACGAGGTTAACAATACTGGAACTAAATTTCAAAACTTTTTAAAAGATTCTACACATTTTACAAGAACTGGAAGAAAATAAATATAGGAGTAAAAAGTAATGAAAGAGAAGATGAACATATAATAGGATGAATAAAGCCAAAAGTTCATTCTTTAAAATAATAAAACTGAAAAATATTATTTGAGATTAATTGCTGAAGATGTAAGAAAAAACAGGATAAAGAACATTTATGGATAACAAGGGAACACAAGTATGAATTAAAAATATATATATTATGAACAAGTTTATGCTACAGTGTTTAAATGGAGTGTTTAAAAGTCCTAGAAAAAGAAAATTCCTTAAGAAGAAGTTTAAAAACTCTATAATCCTCTAACCATTACAGAAGTTTTTAAGAAGTGCCTACAAAGAATATCTGGCCTAGAGAACTCCACAAAGTCCACCAAACATTCAGGAAAACAAAGTTTTCTTCTTACACAGACTTCCAGCGAACAGAAAAAGAAGGAACGAACATTCTCCACCAGATGTCATGAAGCCAGCCCAATCTTGTTACCAAAACCAAACAAGGACAGAAGAAAGGAAAAATCACAGTACCAGCTCACCCACATAGAAAAACACGAAAGCCCCAGGCAGCAATAGATGCAACAAATATTAAAAAGAAAATAAGCTATTGCAAAGTTGGTTTGTCCCAGGAATTAAACTTGATTAAATATTAGCAAATAGACTAGTAGAATCACTGTATTAACAGATTAAGAAAAAATATAACTATTTCAACAGGTGCAGAGTAAGAGTTCAATACGTAAGAAGTTAATTCATAATAAAAACTACTAGCCAACAAATAGGAGGGAACTGCCTTAAGTTGATAAAGGATGGTCACAAAAAACCCACAGCAAACATTCTAAGTGGCGAAATTGTGAAAGCATTCTCTTCAAGATGACAAACAAGGTCAGTATGCTCAGTATCACCACTTCTTTAATTTTTAATGTTTATTTATTTTTGAGAGAGAGAGAGGGGGGAGGGAGGGGAAGAGAGGGAGACACAGAATTCAAAGTAGGCTCCAGGCTCTGAGCTGTCAGCACAGTCTGACATGGGGCTCGAACCCATGAACTGTGAGATCAAGACCTGAGCAGAAGTTCGACACTTAACAGACTGAGGCACCCAGGCACCCCTCAGTATCACCCCCTCTATTGAACTAAAAACATTAGCCAGCATGATGCACCAGAACAAAGAAACTTATAAAGGAAATAGGAAAAGCAAAATGGTGACGTTCTGTAGATGAGACATTGTGAATCTACAGAAAATTCAAAAGCATCTCCAGATACATTTGAATTAGTAAGAGAGCTTAGAAATGTTGCTAGATACAAAAATCAAATTAGAAAGTTAACTTGCACTTCTATACAGCAACAATCAATTAGAAAATAAAACTGGTAACAAAAGTTACTATTTATGGTAGCAAATAAAGTCTCTGCAACTTAATGAAATAAAGTATGTAAGACCTTGATGACAAAAATGTATGAAACTTTAAAGTCATTAAAGAAGACTTAAATACAATATGTAAAAGATTTATGGCTAAGAAGACTCATGTTGCAAAGTTGTTAATTCTCTTCCAATGGGTCTCTAGATTTTAAAAAATTCAAATTAAAATTCCAACAAGATGTTTCTTAGAACATGGCAACTCGCTCCTATCACTTTATTTGAAGGCTCCAAGGCAAAAGAATATGCAAGGTATGTCTAAAGAAAAAGGACAGAGGCGCCTGGGCAGCTCAGTTGGTTGACTTCAGCTCAGGTCATGATCTCACTGTTCATGGGTTTGAGCCCTGCATCAGGCTCTGTGCTGACAGCATGGAGCCAGGAGCCTGCTTCATATTCTGCATCTCCCTCTCTGTCTCTCCTTTGCTCATGCTCTCTCAAAAATAAATTTAATAAAAAATTAAAATAAAAAAATAAAAAGGACAGGCTGACAGACCAGCCCTACTTCATGTCAAGATGTATTATAAAACCACTGTAACTTCTAAAAATCAGTATTGTTCATGGACAATTAGATCAACAGAACAAAACAGAAAGCCCAGAAATGAACCCAAACACATTTGGAATTTTAACTTATGTCAGAGATGGCATTATAGAACAGTGAGGAAAGGGTAGACATGGATAAGTGCCCTGACCTGGAAATTATCAGTTATGTCTCCAGAAAGAAAGAAAATCAGATTTTATCTCAGATTATACAAAAAAAAAAAAAAATTAACTCCAGGTAGATGAAAGACAAAGTTTTAAAAAAAAAACACAAAAGCTTTTGAAGGCTAAGTAGGAGAAAACTTCATGCCCTCAAGTAGGGAAAGATTTCTTAAGACATCAAAGTACAAATTACAAAGGAGACAACAGATATAGTCCACTACTCTGTGTTAAAATTAAGTTCCATTTGTTGAAATACATTGTAAGTAAAAATATGTGCCACACACTGTAAAAAGATATTTGGAACAAAAAAATGATAAACTGACTAAAGATTAGGAGCCCTAATATACATAAGAAACACTCAGAAATAAGTAAAACGGATAAAGAAACCAAAAAATAGGCTAAAACTAAACAAGATTTTTCACTTAGTATCAAACACACACACACACAAAAAATCAAACATGAAAGAATGTTCAACATCATTATTAATCATCTGGGAAATGCAAATTAAAACTTTAATGAGATACCATTACACACCAAACAGGCTATTTTTAGTTGGACAGAGCCCAGCATTGGAGAAGGCAGACACAGAATTACCAGAGTAGAAACTGGGAAGATCTTTCTGAAAGTCTGGGCTTACTTAGTAAAGTTAAACACGAATAGGCCCTATGACCCATCAGTTCCGTTTCTAGTGGTGATTAGGAGAGAGTCCCCGCTGGTGTATGTACAAAAAGGTTCCCAGCAATGCTATGCGTAAAGCAAAAACACTCCATATGGCTGACCTATCCATGCCCATGAGAACGGAGTAATTCATCTGGTATATCGTTACAAGGGAGTACCACATAGTGGGGGAAATGAATGAACTACCGCCAAACACAGCCATGCGATTCTATCTCAGAAACAGAAATGTGAGCAAAATGTGAAGAATATGTGCTATACAATTCTATTTATCTAAAGTTTCAAACCATGCACTATTTTGTATATGGACACATCCCATGTATTAGACTATAGAGGAAGGCAACAACATGATAAACAGGAAATCCACAGTAGTGGTTACCCCAGTGGGAGAGAAGCTGAGGAGAGAGGGTAAGGAACCAATAGAAGATACCAGTAAGGCCCGATTCCTTAAGCTGAGTGGTGGCTACACAGGTGTACTTCTTAGGTCTTTTATAATATGTATGTGCATATAACTTACAAGTTTAAAGAATCTACTTAGACCATTCGAATCTGTAGTTTTACCTTTCAGAATTTACAAATGCAGAAGCCTTCTGCTTACATCATAGGTTGTATCTTCTAAGGGATAAGAAAGGTCAATGCCATTTGGAGAACGCATATGTGAGTGTGCTTTGCTCTTACCAGTGCCGCGCGAGGTAATTAAAATTAAATTCAAATTGGCTCAACACATCTCCTCCTACGGCACAAGAAAAATATCCACATTTGGTCAGTCAGCGACAGTGTGTAGCATGCTTCCTTCAACACAAATCTGCACAGTTTAGGTTATTAGTTTGTCACATTGTCATATGTTTCTGTTTGTTGTTTCAGGTACAGCATATCTTTAAAAAAAAAAAGTGATCTTTTATATCTTAGGCAGTAAAACATATGAAGTAAGAAAGAAATACCCGTATAAGTAAAAGGTTTTTGCTTTAAGGAAAGATGAACCATAAAAGTTCTTTGAACACTCCAGTCCCATCCGCTTTGGATACTGGAAGGTAATTTACTACTGGAGCAAGATGGGTATACCCCTTGAAAGCTGAAGTATGGGCTGATATTAGTTAAGGAGTTTTAACCTGATATAAAGCAAAGCTTTTTAAAATTATGACACAAGTCAATGATGAAATGTGATTTTTTAAATTAAAAAAACCACACATACACAACCTTTTGGAAATACACCTCTATGTTAAAGTATATACCCATACTATAAATGAATTATTAAAACAGAGCTAGTTAGTCTATGTACTGGTAAGATGGGATAAAAATACATATTTTGCTTTAAATATTTGTTTTTTTAGTATCAATTAAACCTCACACACACAAATGAGAAAGAGATAACACACCAAGCCTACCACGTCTACACACGTCTTTGCCAACAGATGCTTCTGGAAGCATCTGTTATTATCTAGACACCTGCCTATTAGACATTTCACAAGGTGACTTAATACCTACGACCTAGAGTATGAAAATGATATTTTTACTCAAGGGAGCCACTAGCCAGTTCTAACTCATTATAAAATGGTCTCAGTTAAGGAGAAAGAAGCAGGTTATTAAAAATAGGGGGGAAATACAGAACTAAGATAGAGACTCTGGGACAAGTGAGTTATAATTACTGCAAAAAGAAAATTTGGCAAGTGTAAATAAACAGTACCGAAGTCACCAGCCGGATGCGCCTCAGAATAGGAGCCATGAAAATCAACCTGGAAAAGAAAGAGGAATGCCCGGTGTGTATGCATGTATAGATCACAAACTGCAGCCCAGGCCACTAGCCCACAGCCAAGCCGGGGTGGGAAGGTGAAGGTCTCCCCCAATGAAATGCTAAAGGTACGTATGGATGGACTCAATTTTCAAAATTAGGTTTCATTTTATTATTTTATTTTTATTATAAAGATATTTATATATTTAATACATATGTTATAGATATTAAAATAATTATATTTGTTAAAAATTATATTGGCAGCTGGGCTGTATATTGCAAATGTTTGCACCTCAGGGGAGATATACACAGTCTTGATGGAGTCCAAGCATGAGCTCCTCACAGAATGGTACCTATGTCAACTGGTGGCCAGAAGGGACTTCCAGAAAGAAGTCACCAGGGAAGATGGCCATCTTCAGTTTGGGGATATGGTGGTTTCATACAGAACAGTATGGGGAGATGGGCAAAATGGATGAAGTGGGGTAGGGGGCACAGGCTTCCAGTTAGGGAATGAATTCGTCACGGGAGTAAAAGGCACAGCACTGGGACTGGTGTAATATGTTGTGTGGTGACAGCAGCTACGCTTGTGAGCGCGGCATAATGCATCAGGTTGTCCGATCGCTATGTTGTGCACCTGAAATTAACGTAACAGCGTATCAACCGTACTCAAAAAATTAAATTAAAGGGGCGCCTGGGTGGCTCAGTCGTTTAAGCATCTGGCTTTGGCTCAGGTCATGATCTCACAGTTCGTGGGTTCGAGCCCCACATCGGGCTCTGTGCTGACAGCTAGCTCAGAGCCTGGAGCCTGCTTCGGATTCTGTGCCTTCCTCTCTCTCTCTCTGACCCTCCCCTGCTCATGCTGTCTCTGTCTCTCAAAAATAAATAAAAAATCATAAAAAATTTTAAATTTAAAAAGGTAAAATTTTTTTTACAGAAAAAACAAACATGGGGAAGCACTACTTTCAAGAGAACGAAGTGGCAGCTCTTCATAGCCTCGCAAATACACAACTTGAGTAAAACACGAAACTTCCCCAGTATGGTTTGTGACTACAGAACATCACATTTATTGCTTTTCTCAGGGCACATTAGTGAGTGGCTAATGCCTGGGTGATGAATGTACAGGAAGCAGGAAGATTAAGAGGAATCCATAGGAAGAGAGGGAAATCTAACCAATGCTGCTGTGGGCAAGAAGTCTTGCTTCCAAGCAATAGCCCAATTATGGAAAGAGCCCAAATGTCCATCAACTGATGAACAGATTAAGACGACATGGTGTGTGTACACAATGGACTACTACTTAGTGATGGAAAACAACGAAATCTTGCCATTTGCAACAACGTGGAAGGAACTGGAAGGTATTAGGCTTAGCGAAATGAGTCAGAGAAAGAAAGGTACCACATGATTTCATTTATATGTGGAATTTGAGAGACTTAACAGATGATCATAGGGGAAGAGAAGAAAAAATAAGATAAAAACCGAGGGAGGCAAACCATAAGAGACTCTTAAATACAAAGAACAAACTGAGGGTTGATGGGAGTGGGGAAATGAGTGATGGGCACTAAGGAGGGCACTTGCTGGAATAAGCGCTGGATGTCATATGGAAGAGATGGATCACTGGATTCTACTCCTGAAGACTATACTGTATGTTAACCAACTTGAAAATAAATAATAAAATATAAATTATTTTTTAAAAGCAAAGAAAAAAGAAAAAAGAAGGCTGGCTTCCACATGCTCTGTGCATGACCTCAAGCTTTCCTCTCCCTAAAAGGGTCTGTTTTTCATCATGGGTAGGACAGTATCACTCCTGCATCACCATTAACCCGAAGACGGGTACTCACGGCTGCCATTGTCCTGAGGAACCCTTGCTGGATCCCCAGGCTGTGCCAGCTGACATCAGCCACCATGTGAGAGGTGACTCCCAACAGGAACGCCACCAATTTCTCCGTGTCCTGCCAAAGAAGCAAATTAGAGTCCTATGTGCTTGGGTTATTCTATAAAAATCCTATTAAAAGTTTTAATAAGTATGCTTTCCATTATTGAGACTTAAAAATAAA
>PJEM01006006.1:49142-119386 GCA_004023845.1 Helogale parvula
GGGGACGGGGGATGGATGGGGGACAATCGTAAGGGACTCAGTGGGTCCAGAACAGAATTTCTTCTTGGCCTTCGAGGGCCGTGCCTACCTTCTCCCAGGGAAGGGGGAAGTTCTCTCGGATGTAATGCACGCTCGCATTCAGAAATGGGGTCCAGTGAGTGCTCTCGGACACATCGTGGAATTGTCCTGATGGAACAGAAGGTCTCAGGAGTCTTAACAAGCTGGAGATTCCCCGTCAAATCTGCCACCTCGGCGGCCCGCTGCAACCCTCCTCCCCCTTCCCTCCCAGTCTCTTCGTTTCTTCTCTTGATGTTCAGAGGACGCCTCTAGAACAGAAGAGGCAGCACAGAGAGACAGAGACACAGACACAGACAGAGAAGCCTGAGCTGGCTCACAGCATCGCGAATCACTGGGCTGCACGGAGGCCACGGAGGCCGTAAGGGGTTTCAATTCTGTGCTCCAAAGGGAAGGACAGGAGGGGGCGCCTGAGGGGCTCAGTTGCTTAAGCATCTGACTCGATTTCAGCTCAGGTCATGATCGCACGGTTTGTGAGATAGAGCCCTGCACCCAGCTCTGTGCTGACAGCATGGAGCTTACTTGGGATTCTCTCTCCCTCTCTCTCTCTCTTGCCCCTCCTTCAAAGTAAAATAATTTTAAAACATAATAAAGGGAAGGAGAGAGGGGTGAGTGGTGTGAGGGGAGGTGCAGTGGGACGTGGGTACAGGTGTGTGTGGGGGGGTGTATATTTACATGTGATCTTTGTCCATCACAGTCCACCCTTCTAAAGAGCACAAAAGACAAAAGTAGACACTCCAAAGGTTTTCAAGCATTTTAATTTACAATTGTTTTATAACGGCACTGACCCTAAGCATGGCTGAGTGTCTTTATTCTCACAGTGGGGGTTGGAAAGAGAGACCTGGACATCTACTTGAAACCTCCCAAAGCCTTCTTCCTGGGGGCAACCGAAACCGGAACTCTGAAGTTTAGGTCCCTCGGTTCAAGTATTTTGCTGTCACTAAAGTAAAAACAGCCTAACCAGTTTCCAATCATTGCTTCTTCTGGAAATGACTTTCAAAGATGTTGCAACTAAGACATTTGATTTGCACTATGGTTTTCCTAGAGATAAAACTTACAATTCCTATTTTACAGAACTCAGTACAAATCCAAATTTAAATAAAGCAGTAGCCCTTTTGACAAACCTTCCCTTAACCAAACTGCTTTCTGTTCCCCTCTGTATCCGACTGACCAGAAGCAAAAGACCACCCACCTCCCCACCCCCCGCCAGGGCCTGGGGCAGGGTGGCGGTCAGCAGGCTCCTGTCCCCACAGCCGCACTGTGTTACAGGGAGTCAGCAGGGTTCCTTCCATTCCTGGCTAGGATGGTCCTCAGTGTTGTAGTTACGGGATTTGCTCAGTATTAGGTAAACTGAGGCAACAGAAGGATAAAAACAAAGCTGTTTCTTTGGCAGCTGAGCATCTGAGAACGTTTTCTTTCAGGAGAGGCCATGAAAGTGAACCCCAAAGACGAAAGCTGGGTGTTGTGGAAGTCGGTACATGTGAGACCCAGGGGAGAGCTGGAAAATTTTCATCAAGTCTAAGAGGAGTGTGCATCAAATTCCTTATAATCAGCACATATTTTGTAATTCTTTTTAATGTTTATTGTATTTTTTTGAGGGGGGGACAGAGTAGGGGGGGAGGGGCGAGACAGAGAGAGAGGAAGACAGAATCTGAAGCAGGCTCCAGGCTACGAGCTGTCAGCACAGACTCGGGGCTCAAACCCATGAACCGTGAGCTCATGACCTGAGCCAAAGCAGATGCTTAACCAACTGAGCCACCCAGGCATCCATATTTTATCGTTCTAAGTGACCTCACTGATGAATCGGTCTGTGCTGGTTGGGGGAGAGCATCTACTGCTGTGGGAAAAATGGAAAATTCAGGAGAGTGGGGACCCCTTTCTTACTCTTCTCAAAGCCCGCAGTACTGTGTGTTTAGTTGTCTCTTAAAATGGCGTATGTTAAGCCAGTTTTCTCAAATTTAATGGACCAAAAATAGTCCTTTTCTACTCCCTTCTTACAGAAGAGATCAAGGAACTGTTAAATTATCAAGAGACATTACAGTCCCCTGAACACAGTGTTAAGAAGAGCTAAAGAGGAAATAGTTTTAGGAAAAAAATCTGTAACAAGCAGGCAAAATAACAGGATCAAGAAAGGATAGTTAACAGACTAAGAAGGTAACAGAAAAATAAAAAGAAACATCCAACCTTCCAAATGTGAGAAACACAGAAGCTTAGTTATCTGGTGCCATAGCTGCAGGAGTGAGCGGCACTCAACATTGCACCGACCCCAATGTATTAAACCGAACATTGGGATGATGGCCAGGGCTGCAAAGTTCCACAAACGGTTTACGTGATGACCAAAGTACTGGATGTCTTTCATTGTCCCTCAGATCCACGGTTCCCTTCTCTGCCCTGCCCTGGGCCCCTGAGGGACCTGCCCAACTGGCCTCTTTGTCTCCAGCTTTGGTTGGGTTGGGTCAATGGGAAGAACTGAGAGGAGATCTGAGAGGAGGAGGGGAGAGAGAGAGAGATGGAGGTGTTTGTTCTCCCAGCTCCCCTGCGGCGGGGTCACAGGGGCTGGCTGTGTCCCCGGCCTGGCCTGAAGGTCTGGCCCCCAGCAAGGGGTCCCCCATGCAGCCACCTGTCTGAAGATCCATGAACTGCCCCCTCCCTGCACTACCCTCCCCACTTCTCTTACGCTGTGCCCATATCCTTGTAAACGGTCACCTTATAAACACACCCCAAATTACTCCACTACAGAGCACCTTCCATGCCTGCTGGGCCCCCCAGACACACCCCATAAGCCCAATTTGCTGATAAACTCGCCTTAGCTCTGCAGAACACTTGACAAAATACTACTCATTAGCCCCAACAAAGCTCTGGTCAAGAGGCAAGCAGGCATTGTTACTACGTTACAGGCACGGAAACAGACTCGGCGCCGCCAGGACCTTTTTGAAGGTCACCTGCTAACAGACAAGTAGCAGGAACAAGAACTCAGACTCTTCGATCTCTTTCAAAATGTTTTCTCTTCCACCACAAAGCAGTAAAGTAAGGGTGCATAGGATCGTGAGAATTTTCGGAATTTTTGTGCTTAAGTAAGGTTTGGTTAAATGGAAAATGCAATTAATGTGAACCAAGTCATTGACCAACAGTAGTGGAAAATATGATGTGCTGTGTTTTTTAAGTCCTAGCCATTCCTATCGCTCAAGTGAAGGTGACGTTGTTTGGTCTGTAAAACTCCATCTTACCTCCTTCGCAGATGCTGGGGTAAAACGCGTCAGGAAACACAGCTCCTGCCTGATAGGCGTCCTGGTGTTCAAGCAACAGCTGTGGAGCAGGAAAACAGAGATTAGGGGCAAGAGGCAGCAGCCTGGGACAGGCCCACCACCACCAGGAGGAGGAGGGAAGGCGGGCACACGTCATAATAAAAACGCCTGCATGATGCAAGACAACGCTCTACAACAGAGGGCCTCAGGTTCTGCTCCAGCAAACACGGGCTGATCAAGCAGCAAAAATCACTTATTTCATTTGCTCTGTTCATCCAGTGGAGTGGGATTTCCCCAAGGCTATTTCACCACCTGCTTTGTAGAAAGCTTTTCAATGATCCAGTGAAAAGTCAGTGAAGAGAGAGAAATACAGACCTACATATACATACATAAAATAGGCACATATACATAATAAAGACATAATATACATACATATACATTTTAACAGTTGAACAGATTTGAATTGTGTGGGGTCCACCTACATGCAGATTTTTCCCCACTAAATATAGTAGAGTACTGTAAGTGTATTCTCCTTGATGTATTTTTTCATTAACATTTCCTTTACCTTGCTTTATTAGAAGACTACAGTATATAATACATATAACATACAAAATAAGTGTTAATTAACTTATCAGTAATGGTCAATAATAGGCTATTAGTAGTTAAGTTTTGGGGGAGTCAAAAGTTATAGTTGGATTTCAACTGCCTGGGAGATGGTCCCCCCTGCCCCTGTGTTGTTTAAGGGTCAACTATATGTATGCTGAGATCTATATGTACACCCAAGTTTATGGTTGCTACTTGTGCTTTATAGTAAGATTGTGTCATTGCACTTGGGGGGGGGGGGCGTCTCTTCCTTAGTTGACTGGCTCACTCCATTCTGTTCTGACCCCCTTTAGGTGGACCCAGCCATTTCTAGAGGCTAGAAAGCAAAGACCAGACTCCATCTCCCCCTCGGCTTCTTCAGCTAGCAGGGAAGCGCCTGGTTTTGCAGCAGAGGTAGGGGTCCCAGGTAGAATATAGGTAGAGTACAGAGCACCCATTTTGCTAGTAAGGAACGTGGCTGAGGTGAGGAGGCGCTGGAGCCAACAGTCAAGATGGCGGCTACTTGTTTTCCAGACTGTGCAGGAGGCAGCTGGATCTGGAGCTCGCACCCAGGGCTGTGGCTGTTTGCCTGGACACAGGTGGCCCTGGCAGGCCAGTTCTGGGTCTTGTTCTGGGAGTCCTTCCTGGACGCTCAGCCCACAGCCTGCTCTTGCAGTGTTCGCCCGTCGTCAGCATGGAGTTCCCAATTCCGGGCATTGAGCCCCTCTCAGCAGAGGGGTTTCTGTGATCTGCACATGAACTCTGATTACCACAATGGGCCAATTAAAAGCGTGGCAACCTAAACTTTTAATTTATCTGTAAGGACTTACTAATCCCCATTGCCACCACGATGCTGGGCTCAGAGAAGCACGTTTGATGAAAGCTAACTCAGAACCCTCCCCAACACTCCTCATCTGAGCTCTGTGGAAGACACCCTCTTCCCTTTGGGGGTTTTCAGCTTCAAGGCTGAGTTCTGGGTGGCCAATGTCCTCCACGTGGGGAGAGACCACCACTTGACCTGGGGGTGGAGCTCTGTTCCATGCCCTAGAAGTTATATGTGCCCATAAAGTCTCCTTTTTCCTCTAAAGATAGCTCAAGATGACCTTTTGTCACTTAAAAATAGTTAACCTTATTGAATATTTATCTTGTCAGCCACTGTCCTGGTCACGTTATATGATAAAGACTTGGATCTGCATCTCTAGGTGAGGTAGATCCTGTTATTTAACATTAAAAAATAATTCCAAAGTAAATTTTGAAAAGGAAATGTGTCAGCAAAATAGGAAACTGCAGTATGGGGGAGGATGCATCCTACAGATATAAAAACGTATTTTTAAGCTACAGAAAAAATAGTAGTAGGATACTGCACTCAAAAGAGACCAATGAACTTTAGCCTCTACTACAAAGCTGTCATCATCAAGACAGTATGGTATTGGCACAAAAACAGACACACAGACCAATGGAATAGAGAATCGAACTGGACCCACAGTGTATGGCCAATTACTCTCTGACAAAGCAGGAAAGAGTATCCAATGGAAAAAAGACAGCCTCTTCAACAGGTGGTGCTGGGAGAACTGGATAGCAACCTGCAGAAGAATGAAACTAGACCACTTTCTTACAGCATACACAAAAATAAAGTCAAAATAGACGAAGGACCTGAATGTGACACAGGAAACCATCAAAACCCTAGAGGAAAAAGCAGGAAACAGCCTCCTTGACTTCAACCGCAGCAGTTTCCTACTCCACACATCCCCAAAGGCAAGGGAATCAAGAGCAAAAATGAACTACTGGGACCTCATCAAGATAAAAAGCTTCTGCAATGCAAAGGAAACAATAAAAAAAACTAATAGGCAACCGACAGAATGGGAAAAGATAGTAGCAAATGGCAAATCAGATAAAGGGCTAGTATCCAAAATCTACAAGGAACTCACCAAACTCCACAGCCCAGCAAACAAATAATCCAGTGAAGACATGGGCAGAAGACATGAATAGACACTTCTCCAAAGAGGACATCCAGATGGTCAACAGACACATGAAACGATGCTCAGCGTCACTCATCATCAGGGAAATACAAATCAAAACCACACTGACATATCACCTCACGCCGGTCAGAGTGGCTACAGTGAACAAATCAAGAGACTATAGATGCTGGTGAGGATGTGGAGAGACGGGCACCCTCCTACACTGTAGGTGGGAATATAAACTGGTGCAGCCGCTCTGGAAAACAGTGTGGAGGTTCCTCAAAAAAGTATCAGTAGAACTCCCCTATGACCCAGCATTAGCACTGCTGGGGATTTACCCAACGGATACAGAAGTGCTGATGCACAGGAGCACATGTACCCCAATGTTCATAGCAGCACTGTCAACAATAGCCAAATCATGGAAAGAGCCTAAATGTCCATCACCTGATGAGTGGATCAAGAAGATATGGTTTATCTATACAATGGAATACTACATGACAATGAGAAAGAATGAAATCTGGCCGTTTGTAGCAACATGGATGGACCTAGAGGGTGACATGCTAAGCGAAATAAATCAGGTAGAAAAAAACAGATACCGTATGTTTACACTCATAGGTCTAACAGGAGAAACCTAACAGAGGACCATGGGGAGGGGAAGGGGGAAAGAGTTAGACGGAGGAAGGCAAATCATGAGAGACTGAATACTGAAAACAAACTGAGGGCTGAAGGAGGAGGGGGAAAGGGGAATGGGGGTGATGGTCATGGAGGAGGGCACTTATGGGGAAGAGCACTGGGTGTTATATGGAAACCAACTTGACAATAAACTATAAATTTTAAAAAAAGAGAGAGAGACCAATGAGGGGCACCTGGGTGGCTCAGTCAGTTAGGTGTCTGACTTTGGCTCAAGTCATGATCTCACAGTTCATGGGTTCAAGTCCCAGTCAGGCTCTGTGCTGACTGACAGCTCAGAGCCTGGAGCCTGCCTCAGATTCTGTGTCTCCCTCTCTCTGCCCCTCCCCTGATCACAGTGTCTCTGTCTCTCAAAAAATAAAAGGTTTTTAAAAAGTTTTTTTTTTTTAAAGAAAGAGATGAATCAAACAGAACAGAGTAAGGAAACAGACTCAAGCATACGCCACATACAGTGATGAATGAAGCGTGTTGGTGCAACCCTGTGGCTAGGAGGCTTCCAGCGTGGCATTCGGACAAGGACTTGAAATTAGCACAAGAGGTTACTAGACCCCCTAACAGGCTTTATGGCAAAATAAATACAAGGGGACTTCAAGAGTTAAAGGCAAATCAAGAAGCCACAAACTCAACAGGACAAAACTTCAGGAAATAATTGCACCATCTCAGAGTGGGAATGATTTTTCTAAGCAAAGCACACAGGAAGAATACATAAAAGAATGATGCGTTGAACTACCCCAAAATGTAAGCATTCGGCATGGTAAAAAGGACCAGGAGCAAATTTAAGAGAAAAACAGCCACGAGAAGCATTTGCTACATGATGGGGGCTCATGTGTTTAATAAGTCGTTTTTCCACATCAAGATAAACATCCTAATCGAAAAATGAGAAAAGATATGATTCACATAAGTACTAGAAATGGTTGGTAAACACTTGAAGTATATTTAATTTCATTCATAATTAACTAAAATGCCAATTAAATCCATAACAAAACACCATTTTTCACCTACCAAATTAGCAAACATGAAAAAATAAACACACTCTAAAAGTGAATCTGTTTCCAAATCTGAAGATACCTATTAAGAAATTTCAATAAAGTGCATGAACAATTAATGGGGGCACCTGGGTGGCTCAGTCAGTTAGGTGTCTAACTATTGGTTTCAGCTCAGGTCGTGATGTCATCACAGTTTGAGTTCGAGCCCTGTGTCAGGCTCTACACTGTCAGTGTGGAGCCTGCTTGGGATTCTCTCTTCCTCTCTCTGTCCCTCCCCTGCTCGCTTTCTCTCTTTCAAAATAAACAAACATTTTTTAATGAAATACATGAGCAATTAAGGACGTTAATTCTTCCTCAGTCTTATAGGTCTTTCCTGTCTAGTTCTGTCTTGTGTCTGGGCCAAACGGACTCCACTAGCAGTGCCAGGGCTGAACATGGTCAGGAAACTGCCCAAGACAAGAAGACTGAGCACGTAAGGATACGTATCAAGAATGACCAAGGCCAAGCTTCCCACTGTTGGAGGAAGGAGTCACGGATACAGACACGAGAAGGCTAAAATGAATCCTGTGATGACTGATGTTAGTTGGAGGTATTTTTGTGTGAACTCACGGTTTTAAGTAAATGGGCAGATAAATAGACACCAAAGCCAACTAGAGGCAGAATCTGGGAAAATGGAAGCATCAACAAAAACGATAGTAACATAATATAAACCATTAAATAGAAATCTATGAATATACATAGGTATAAGTAAACATACGAATGGAGAAGAAAATGCTACAGTAGAACGCCAATAAATGTAGAAACAATAATGGAATCAGATAAACAATTTGGCAACCATCATAATTATTTCAGGCAAGAATTACTTTGAGGATGAGAAATGGGGTATTTACATTACCTCAATATCTCTCCCTAGAAAATATTTACTTGCTAATTAAAAAATAGAAAATACTGGGATGCCTGGATGGCTCAGTTGGTTGAGCATCCAATGGTTGATGTTGACTTAGGTCATGATCTCACAGTTCATAGCATTGAGTCCCGCATCAGGCTGTGCATTGACAGCGTGGAACCTGCCTGGGATTCTCCCCCACTCCCCGCCACCTGCCACATCCTCTCTTTCACTCAAAACAAATAAACCTTTTTAAGAAGTAGAAAACACTTACTAAATTTTCACTGTAAAAATGTGAAGACACCACTTTAAGCAAAAAGTTAACATCACTAAGACTTCTGCTTCCAGGAAGATGGAAGAGATCTACTTTTCCTTATTCCTCTTGCTAAGGATAATGAAGAACCCTGAACATTGTACACAACAGGAGACTAAGAAGCCTCTAGAAGGTGGAGGGAAGCATGCAGATGGCTGGGGATCTTGGGACCTGAAGACAACACCATGGAAAGTTCTCTGGATTTTCTTTCTGCCTAATATGTCCTAAACTGGATACCAGAAAAACTAGAAACCCCGATGAGCATAGACTAAACACACAAACGAACGCTTCAACAAAAGCCTGCTGTAACCATGAGACCAGGAAAGAGGCAGAAGAGCACGACAAACTTTTAGACAATAGCTTCGACGCCACAAACACCACAGGAAAGACTGTGGCCCTACCCTCACCAGGACTTTCATCTGTGCCGTCCTGTCTCCCAGCCCTTCCCCTCAGCATCACTGGAAACCATGGGGACAGTCTGGACATACAATCCCAACCGGCAGTCACACAGCACCTCACCCCACCCCCCACTGGGTGGGACCAGAAAAGGCCCAGGGGAGAGCAGGGCATTCACCATCACAATGACACCCCCCCTCCAACATCTGTAGAGGCCACAGTGAGGAGCAGTAATTAGGTACTGTGACGCCCTCCAGCCAGGGAGGCATCAGTGGAGACTCAGGGGGAACCCTGACCTCTACCCCCAGCTGGCAGTTAGGAGAGCTGGGAGGTGAAGGTCTGCCCACTGTGGGTTCCAGTAAGATCCAGAGTCTCATAACCTAATACCCAAATGTCCAGGTTTCAAAGATCAGCCATTACACCAAGGAACCAAGAGTCTCAAAAGGCATGAAAAGAGATAACCAATGGAGGCCAACACGGAGATGGCTGAAATTTTATCATTATCTGACAAATGTTTTAAGACAGCCATCATAAAAACGCTCCAATCACAAACATACTTTAAACAACCCCCCACCCCTGGAGCAGAGCCGTCTCGGGAGAAGAATATATAAAAAACGCACAAACGGAAATCCTAGAAACAAAAAATAGTTGAAATAAAAGTTAACACCACCAGAAACAGTATACATGACATTGTAAGGCTTCTTTTTTTAAAGTTTGTTTTTATTTATTTTTTGGAGAGATTGAGCCATGTGTGAGTGGGGGGGAGGCCAGAAAGAGAGGGAGATAGAATCCCAAGCAGGCTCCGCACTGTCAGCACAGAGCCCAATGTGGGGTTCGAACTCACAAACCATGAAATCATGACCTGAGCCAAAGTCAAGAGTTGTATGCTTAATCAACTGAGCTATCCAGGTGCCCTGACTTTGTGAGTCTTCTGATACAATCCAATGAGAATATAGCATCATCTCCGTGTTCTAGATATTTCTGTCAAAAAATAACCTGCAAGGGGATCTATCATGGAGAACTATGATAAAACCAGATGAAACCAAATTAAGGTGCATTCTACAGAGTTATGGGACCTCACCCTTTCCAAAACATCAAGGTCATGAAAGACAAGGTGGGCCTGAGGAACTGTTGTAGGTCACATGGTGCTGGATTGGTCCTGGAGCCATAAAGCTTACTGAGACAAAACTGGTGAGATTTGAATGAAACCTGAGGATTGGGACAAAGTGTTGTTCAGTGTTGATTTCTTGACTGTAATTATTATGCTGCGGTTACATAGGAGTGCCCCTATTTTCAGGAAATACAGTGATGTGTGAAGGGATAAAGGGGAGCACATCAACAATTTACTTTCAAATAGATCGGGGGTGGGGGGAATCAATATGTATAAATAGTGTGGAATTGCACAAAGTCTCTGGACATGAGAGATTCCATTTTCTTTCCCAACGAACGAACCCTTGAGCTGAGCCAGAAGCAGCAACTGTTTGACCAGCTCATAAAATTTCAACAGAGCAACTGGCAGTCAGATCAGAGGACAATAAAGTTAATTAATACATGGCAGGACAGTTTCAATGGATAACATCAGTAATCAAGAAGAGAGTCATCAAAAGTGGTTCAACTGGTCAGCACCAAATTAGCAGGGATTCTTCCTTCTCTCCTTTATCTACAATTACCTCTTCCCCTTTCTCCCCTCACAAAAACTCCTTCATTTCACTGAATGAGCAGCACATTTTTGTGGTAACTCTGGAATATATGTTCTCCCAAACTGCAATTCTGAGACTCAAATAAAGACCTTTGTTCCTTTTCAGTTCCACCTCCTTTCCTTGGCTGACAACAGAGAGGCAAAAAGGCAAATATGATAAGTTGTCAACAATTAGGCAATTCCTTTATGCCCTTTACCCAGTTTCCCGAAGTTTCCAGCTTTTTGATTGGTCTATAATTACTTCCAAATGAAAAGGTAAAAAATTATGGTGCATTACAATAACAGAAAAATACGTAACTGTTCTCAGTGATTCTGAAGTTCTCTACTGACATGGAAAGACATCACCAATATATTGAATGAAAAATAGCAAGTTGTAGAATGTCCAGAGTGTAATTGGGGGGTGGGGGCATGCTAATAAATGAAGAGACCACCCCTAGAATGACATAAAGCCAAGTGTTAGCACTGGTTGTCTCAGAATTTCTCTCTACCGTGAGCATCTATCAATTCTCTAATCAGAAAAAAAAAAATCCTATCTACGGGCGGGTAGAAGCAAGCAGGACAGAGAGGACGTCAACCATCCGGATAACTACCATTGCTATGATTTCATGGTTAAAACACCACATTCTGTTTATTCTTATAGAACATAAATACATATAAGTTCAACCATAACAGTGTGAAACTAGAAATCATCTATAAGAAAAAGCCTGGCCGGGGCGGGGGGAGGGGGACAAATGAAGATGGAACAACATGGTAGTGACCAACCAATGGGCTAATGAAGAAATAAAAGGAAATTTAGAAAATACATGGAGACAAAAATAAAAAAATAAGGAGTGAAAATCTTTTTGGGGTGGGTATCTAGCTGGCTCAGTCAGTGGAGCGTTCAACTCTTGATTTCAGGGTCAGGAGTTCAAGCTCCACTTTGGGTGTGGAGAAGAAAGGAAGAAAAAAAGGAAAGGAAAGAAAAGAAAAAGAATCTTTGGGATGCAGGAAAAGCAATTCTCAGTGGGAATTTTTATAACAGTACAGGTCTAATACAAGAAACAAGAAAAACCTCAAACCATCAAACCTTACACCTAAAGGAACTCGAAAAAGAAGAACATATAAAGCCCAAAGTTAGTAGAAGGAAGGGAATAGTGAAGAATAGAACCAAAATAAAATTTTAAAATCATTGAAACCAAGAGCTAGTTCTTTGAAAAGATAAAACAGAATTGATAAACCTTTAGCCAGACTCATCAAGAAAGCCAAGTACCCAAGGAGTCAAATCAGAAATGAAGGAGAAACAACTAATACCACAGAAATACAAAGAATTATAAAATACTATGAAAAATTATAACAAATTAGAGAAATTAGAAGATATGGGAAAATTCCTGGAAACATAGCTTTCCAAAATTGAATCAAGAAGAAATAGAAAATTTTGAACTGACCAATTATTAGTAACAAAAGTGAATCTGCAATCAAAAAAACTCCCAAACAAAAGTCCAGGACTGGATGGACGGCTTCACAAGTGAACTCTACCAAACATTTAAAGAGTTAGTACCTATTCTTCTCAAACTATTCCAGAAAATAGAAAAGGAAGGGAAATCTCTAAATTCATTTGGAAGGCTAGCTTTACCCTGATGCCAAAACCAGGCAAAGACACTACTAAAAAAGAGAACTACAGGTCAACATCTTTGATGAATCCAGACCCAAAACTCCTCAACCCATATTACCAACCAAATTCAGTAATATGTTAAAAGGATCATTCACCATGATCAAATAGGATTTATTCCTGGGATTTGAAAGTGGTTCAGTATTCTCAAAACCAATATAATAGGTCACATTAACCAAAAGAATTAAAACCATATGATCATCTCAAGAGATCTGGAAAAGAATTTGACAAAAAACAACATTTGTTTATGATAAAAACTCTCAACACAGCGGATGTAGCCAGAACCTACCTCAACATAATAAAGACCTTGAACAAAAAACCCGCAGCCAACATCATAGTCAGGAACAAGACAAGGATGTCCTCTCTTACCACATTTATTCAACATCGTACTGAAAGTCCTAGATGCAGCTATGAGACAAGAAATAAAAACAAACTGGGAAGAAAGAAGTAAAACTAACACCCTTTGCAGAGGACAGGAAATCGTACACAGAAAACCCTGACTACCAAAAAAAAAAAAAAACCTATTAGAATAAGGGAATCCAACAAAGTTGTAGGACACAAAATATGCAGAAATCTACAGCATTTCCATATTTGAATCATGATGTAGCAAAAAGAAAAACTAAGAAAACAATCTAATTTACGATAGCACCACAAGGAACAAAATATCTAGGAATAAATTAAACTGAGGAAGTGAAAGACATACTCTGCAAACTGGAAGAAACTGATGGAAGAGATTAAATAGGACACAAATGGAAAGATTCTCCGTGCTCATGGACTGGAAGGATTAATATTGTTAAAGTGTCCATATTACCCAAAGCAAGCTACGTATTTTAATGCAATCCCTATCAAAATACCAATGACATTTTTCACAGAACTAAAACAAAATCCTAAGATTTCTGTGAGAGCACAAGAGACAGCAAACAGCCAATGCAGTCTTGAGGAAGGAGAATAAAGCTGGAGGAATCGTGGAGCATGTCCAGATTTCAAGCTATACTACAAAGCTGTAGTAATCAGCACAGAAGGGTACTTGGGCAAAAACAGACACATAGATCAACAGATCAAAAGAGAGAGCCCAGAAATCAACCCGCACTTATATGGTCAATTTATCTATGACAAAAGAGTCAAAATACATGGGGATAAAAAGACCATCTCTTCAACAAATGGTGCTGGGGAAAGTGGACAGCTACATACCAAAGAATGACACTGAGCCACTTTCTGACACCACATCAAAAATAAACTCCGAATAGATTAAAGACCTAAATATGAGACGCGAAACCATAAAAATCCTAGAAGAAAAACATAGGTAGTCATCTCTTGGACACTGGCCTTAGCAACATATTTATGAATAAGTCTCCTCAGGTAAAGGAAACAAAAACAAATATAAACTATTGGAACTACACCAAAATAAAAAGATTTTGCACAGGATAAAAAAAAAAAGACAAGAAACACACAAAAGAACTCAATAAAACAACAAAGTAACTTACTGAATGGAAGAAGATATTTATAAATGATACATCCAATAAAAGATTAATATTTAAACTACATAAAGAACTTACACAACACCACTAAACAACAAAATAATAAAAACAAAAACACACAAACCAAAAACCAAACGATAGCATTCAAAAATAGGCAGAGGACTTGAATACACATTTTTCAAAAGACCACCTACAGATGACCAACACACACATGAAAAACTGCTCAACATGACTAATCAGCAGGGAAATGCAAATCAAACCCTCACTAAGATCACCTCACCCAGTCAGAATGACTAGTATCAAAAGGAAGTGTGGGCAAGAATGTGGAGAAAAAGGAACCCACACTGTTGGTGGGAATGCAAACCAGTGTAGCCACTGTGGTAAACAGCATGGAGTTTCCTCAAAAAATTAAAAATGGAATTACTATATGATCCAGTAATTCTGCTACCGGGTATTTACCTCCCAAAAATGAAAACACTGATTCAAAAATATATGTGCACCCCTATGTTTGCTGCTGCATTTACAAGAGCCCAGCTATAAAAGCAACCCAAGTGTCCATAGATACATGAATGGATAAAGGAGAGGTGATTACACCCCCCCACACACAAATATTACTCAACCATAATAAAGAATAAAATCTTGAAATTTGAGATAACATGGGTAGACGCCAGGGTATTATGCTAAATGAAATAAGTCAGAGAAAGACAAACACCACATGATTCCACTTATATGTGGAATGTAAGAAACACAAGAACAAACTGACTCTTAAATACAAAGAAACTGGTGGTTGCCAGAGAGGCGTCCCAGAGGACAGGGGATCAGCCAAACAGGTGAAGGCTATTAAGAGGTACAAACTTCCAGTTAGAAGCCGTGGAAATGAAAGGTATAGCACGAGAGATACAGTCGATGATGCTGTAATAACAGATGGGGACGGGTGGTGGCCACACTCGGCGTGGGACGCGTTGAGTAACACAGGATTGTTGAATCATGATATTGCACATATGTTAACGCAGCATCACATACCAACTACAGTTTAGTAATAAATAAGAAAACAATACGCAAGAAGTATCAGGCCAACAGTGACCCCCAATGTGAGGTCAGTTTGCTTTTATAGTTCTTATAAATTAATGACCTGATTTTCTCCACTTTATGCATGATTCTTTTTGGTAAGTCAAATCTTCAAAGAGCAGATATATTAACAAAGAACCCAGAACCAACAAAACTCCGCAGGGCCTGCTGCTAGATCACCAGCCTGTGGGGGACGGTCTGGGCACACAGCTGGCATCCTTTACGCCCCTTCCTCCCGAATCATTTCACCCAACTGTAGCGTTGAGTCCAGAGGTTACCAAAGAGGTTTAAATAGGGAGAAAGTGCTACTACAACAAGTCCCACATATAGAGAGAGATAAAATAGATAATGAAAAGCGACTGGATAGGATCAGAAAAGGTGAAGTAATCTCGCTCTTTATAAATTGAAAGGTGAAAGGTGCACACCCAGGGCATTTAGTCATTTCCGATGATGACATCACTACTTGCATCAGGACGGGTGCTAAGAGGAAGGATCTGTGTCCAGTTCACATTTCAAATTAAGTTAATGACACACGCATGAATACTTCTACAAGAGAAGCCGCTCTGTGCACACTGAGGATTGATCGCTCACATGAGGAGTCAGTCTTCCTTCTCCCCCCTTCCCTGGCTACCTTCCGCCAAGGTCAATAAAGATAACCCAATGCTGCTGAAGTGCAAATAAGAAAGTTAAAACTAATGTCAAAGAGTGGGGTGAGGAGATGATCGATTTCAGTTATGTTCCCGTCCTGCTTTCCATACTCAGTTATCGGGACTTACGGGCAATACTTTGACCCAATCTTGGGGTCACAAACGTTAACCACGCTTATCAAATGGAAGTACTTAAGAATCATCTTTGTCACAGAGACTGTTTAGCTACAGAACTAACAATAGCATACAGGGTCAGAACAGGTGCGATTTGATAGGTCCAGACAAGCCACCAGATGGTCCTACGAAGGACAGGGTAGGAGGCGGCATCGGAGAAGCAGCGCCACGTGGACGTCTGAAGAAATCCTTCCTGCTCCTCGTACAGATGCCATTTTTATGCAACGCGCAGTCAGGTGGTGAAAAATTATCTCGGGTGTGGCTCCTCTTTGTAAAAACAAGGAGATGCACCATTTTTAGAAAATTCTTTTTCAATTTCTCAAATTACGATTCATCATTAAATTTTTTTTGCCACCTTTAGAAGAAAGTTAACACACGAGAGAAGTAGTAAATGTTATACCTCCTTGTAGTTAATGCGCCCATCTTGAAGGTGGAGAAACTCCAGAGCTCTGTGTCCTGAGAGAAATATAGAAATCAATTAAATTCAACCGTAACTGGACACAGAACTGACTCGAGATATTTTAAAGGGAAAATGTAATTGTGTCATTGTAACTGTCAAGGAAGTGGGAAATGAAAAGTGTGTACTCACTAGTAATTTTCATCGGGCATAAGATCCATATAATATTTATGTTGTTTAACTACATATCAGATTTGCATGGGGATTTGAAATTTCTGCTTCGCTAGCACCATGGCCCTGGCTAGACCAGGTCTCAGTTCCCTCCTAAGTAAAATTAAGTAAATCATACCCACCTTACAGGTCTGTTGAGGGAGTCACACAAAATAAATGCTGTGTGAGGAGCACAATGGCCGATACACACTAGCAGCTTAGTAAACAAGAGGTGTCACTGTATTTTGCCTCAACAACTCACAGAGATAAATAAACCTAAGCAGGAAATAGGTTACATGGCCAAAGGCATGGAATGAATCAGTGATTCTCAAATGTTTTTTTTCACCCATCAATTAGACCACATTAGATGGACCCAAAAAAAAAAAAAATTTCAGGTCACCTGCTCCACCCACATGCCCACATGCCCACACCCTGAACCTTCTCAGAATCCAGAAGACGAACATGCCTTGTGAAGGCACTTTCAAAGGTGATACCTTATTTTTATTGGGCATCACATCCAGTTTTATAATTCATACAAAAACACAGCCACTAGAAGCACAGGTGCTATGATACACGTTCACAGCCCACACAAATCACCTGTATAGAAGATTCCAGTGATTTACAAATCCAAACACTAAATGAGGCTAAATCTCATTAACTCACCTGAATGTCAGCCTTCCACACAGGCTTTATAGAAGTGAAAATATGAACCAAAATGTTTATAAAATCCTCTAATTAGTAAAGGTTGGAGTTTTGCCTTTTACATAAAAATCCTCAGGGCGCCTGAGTGGCTCAGCCAGTTAAGCGTCGGACTTCGGCTCAGATCATGATCTCAGGTTCATGAGTTCGAGCCCCGCATCAGGCTCTACACTGAACGCTCAAAGCCTGGAGCCTGCTTCAGATTCTGTGTCTCCCTCCCTCTCTTCCCCTCCTCCCCCATTCATGCTGTCTCTCAACTGTCTCTCAAAAATAAATTTAAAATGGTAAAAAAAATAATAATAATAAAATAAAAATCCTCAAAATCTGGGGCATCTGGGTGGCTGAGTTGGTTAAGTGTCCAACTTCAGCCCAGGTCATGATCTCATGGTTTATAGGTCTGAGCCCCCCATCGGGCTCTCTGTGGACAGCTCAGAGCCTGGAGCCTGCATCAGACTCTGTGTACCTGTCTCTCTCTCTCTCTCTCTGCGCCCTTCCCCTGCTTGCACTATCTCAAAAATATTTAAAAATTTTTAAATCCTCAAGATCTGTGCAGATTCATATGAAGTTTTGTATTAATATAGTACACTACTATGTGTTTAGTATATATTAATCTGTTAGGATCTTTGGCACAGACTAAAAATAGCAGTTATCTGATATTTAAAAATTTTGTATTTCATCTGGGTTTAAACTCTAAGGAAACGCTTGAGTATTTCCACTGACTGGTTCTTTTTCAGCCCACTTAGAGTTTTAGCCCATTTCAACTTCAAAGAACTGACACTTGGAAAATACTTTCAAATTCATTGGTAAGTTCAGCTCCTCATTCTCCAGTAGAGGAACAGAGGGGAGGGAGCTGCTCTGTGGCACGTACTTCGTTAACAGCAGATCTGGTATTCAAACTAACTCTCTTTTCTACTGTGTCCTGACTCCTGTTAGCAGTAAGTCTTTTTAGAAAGAAAGCTAGGCCGGCTGTCAGGACACCCCGTCCTCGGCCAGCCCACTAACGAGCCAGCTGGGAGATTTTCTAGACCCATGACCTTGTATGTGAGCCCCAGGGCCTGGGCTCAGTGACCTCTCGTGCCCTCTCAGATGGTAAAATCCTGTGATCACAGGTTCTTGGCCACTAGAACTCAATGCCCAGGTCTATCCTGCACTGATAAGTTTTCACTCTATTTGTAATTTTGCTCTGCTTTGTACATTCCAGAAGTGGCTTAACGATAAAATATTATTGTTTTTATCTAAAAGTAAACCCAGACATCAGGTGTTACCTGAAGTGAATCTGAAAACTATTAGAGAATATAATTGCATCTGATTAGATTATAACTTGGCGGACTTTCCCCAAAACTTAAATAGTACAAATTCACTTCATATGGGAACCGAATGTGCTATCCGATCCTCTGCCGGTGGCCGGTCCTTCCCAGCTCCCGTCCCCCTGGGCCCCTCTGGTGCCAGCGGCCAAACTCCCTCGCTTCCTCACCCTCCCTGCAGCCAACAGCTGGACTCGAGGACACACTCTTGGGGGGCCCTTTACACATACTTGGAAATACAAAACAACAAAAGACCTCTTCCTCACTCTTCCCGAATTCCACACATCTGTCTCCTCTCCGGTTCAATCACATCTTCTGTTCCTGGGCAGCCCCCAGTTTACCCAGCTTCTGCTTGCCCAGCCTGAGAAAGAGCCAGGAACCAGATCATCAAAGATACATCATCGCCATGCCTGCTGCCCACCCCACCGCCCGGCTGCTGGCCAGTCAGGGGAACTTGCTGTCAATACACAGGACCGACTTGACATCTCTTCCTTGACCCCCTTAGATGACATCGAGCCCGAGCAGTACCTTGAGGGGCCGGCACTTACCTATCTCGATGTGTGTGGAGAGCCCACAGGGTGAGCCTCGGGGGCACAGGGAGCCCAGCACAACCAGCAGGCCGGGCCAGAAGCCGTACACGAACACGCCTTTGTCCCTCGTCGCTCCGGGTGACATGATGGGCCTGGAATCCAGGCCCAGACCCTGCTCTCCCTCTAAGCGGGTCACAGACATGGGAAAACCCAGCCTTGTTTCAAAATAACAACACTCCCTGGTAAACTGTTCAACTACTGTTTAACTTCACCAGAACAGCAAACAAACTCCACCTGGGAGAGAGAGCGAGAAAAAAAAAAAGCCATCAACCCAAATCTAAATGTCCTGAGGTTGCAGTTTTGCTCCTTTCTGACCCAGGGGGCATCTGGAGTTCTTTCTAACATGAAATTTGTGTGGGGACACCAGCAAAGTTTTTCTCTGAATATTCTTTGCTTTCTTAAAGAAAGAGAAAGAGAGAAAGAGAGAGAGAGAAAGACTCACCTGTCTATATTGGCAGTCAACACGCTGGACCCCCTCCCAGGGGCTAGCTCTCAGGCATCGTTTCCATACACGGATCAGGTGCCCGCATCCTTGGCCTCCGAAGGCACAAGTGCTGGGAAAGCTTTTATGGCGATCAGCTGGCACCAGCTTCTCTCTCAGGATTTGGCAACAGATACCGACACTCGCACGGGGTTACACAAGAGCAACCACTCCCGCTCTCTCTGCTTCTGGCTGTTCTTATGGGGCTTATCTCGAGCCTCTTGCACGGTCAGATTCCTGCACCCCAAAAAAAGAGGCTGATTCCACTGGGGGCGGGAGATGTGGGGCCGATTTAAGACCGGGAAACAAAGATTCAGAAAATGCCAGGCTCGGAATCCACCGGTCATGAAGGATCTAATCTACAGCCCTTAACCCGTGGGGAAAAGGAGGTGATGCCCTCCATGGGAATGGTGGGGATCATAAAGCTCAGGCTGTGCCTGTTACACATGAAGAACAAGGAAGGAGATCCTAAAAGAGTGGGTGGAAGCCAGACTCATGCTCAGGTGAGCAAATGGAAGAGAAGAATAGAATGTGGGATGATTTGAGACCCTTAGGGGCCTGCCAAGTTTCCTCTGTAACCTTAGCTCGGCCACCGGCAAGCCCCAGAGAAAGGAAGCCCACGGTCCCTTGATCGTGAGGGCATTGGGCCGGACAGCTTCTCACTGCTTTTAGGCCAGAGGCCATGAACTGACGTTATAACACACGCTAACAGGGTGTTTTATAAACCTAGGTCTAGGCTCCCCCTCAGTCTAAGTGAGGGAGTGGATGGGTAAAGGAGGGGGCAGTAGAAGGTGGAGGAGCCCAGGACAAGGGCAGGTAAAAAAGAAAGGTCCTGGGCACAGACGGTGTTGTTCTCGCAGGCCCTAGTGAATGATTCACACCAAGCCAGGCTCTGGGGACATCCTAGGCGCCTAGGAGCAAGACAGCAAGTGAGGGGAATGTGCTCCCACTCTGAATGGGGGCCTGTACAGGGCACTAGACAGTCGGAGAGAAGGGGAGGCCAATGTCATGAATTTCCTAGGCCTTAGGCCTTTTTGCCTTTATGGGTCCCTTTCTTCATAAAGATTAAAAAAAAAAAACTAGGCCAGTGCAGGTATAAAATCTGACTTAAGTATTAACATAATATTCAACCTAAGTTTCTTTTTCCTGATTTTTATAAGAAAGAACAGTTTTGAGGGGCGCCTGGGTGGCTCAGTTAAGCAGCCAACTTCGGCTCAAGTCATGATCTCACAGTTTGTGGGTTTGAGCCCCAGGTCGGGCTCTGTGCTGACAGCTCAGAGCCTGGAGCCTGCTTCATCTATGTGTGTGTCTCTCTCTCTGCCCCCTCCCCCACTCACTCTGTCTCTCTCAAAATTAAATAAAGACATAAAAAAAATTTTTAAACAACAGTTTGGAGTAACCCCAAAAGTATCATGGGTCCCAGGCAGTGTGCCTATAGAAGTGAGGGGACACTGTTGAAAACGGAGCCTTAAAAAGATAAGCAAACAAAGCACAAAAGACTCTATTTAAGAAAACAAACTGAGGGTTGCTGGAGGGGAGCTGGGGGGGATGGGCATTAAGCAGGGCACTTTCTGGGATGAGCACTCGGTGTCCTATGTAAGAAGTGAAACACTGGACTCTACTCCTAAAGCCAAGACTATACTGTATGTTAAATAACTTGAGTTTAAGTTAAAAAAATGTTTTTTAAATATAACCAGACTGATTTGGGGTGGACAAAGGCAGCGTAACAGAACACATTGCCCCCAACCCGAAGCGGCTGTCAGTAGGGCTCCCTCTGCAGGCGGCAGGTGGAAATACACCAGGTCCTCAGGCCCCAGTGACACCCACAGACCGGCATTCTCCCTTCCAAGGCCCCCTCTCCAAGTCCTTCAGTAGAACACAGAAGGAAATAGCGAATCCACACACACAGAAGATTAAACTCTGTCGTTCCCACTTCTGCTAGATATGACGGACTCAAGACCGAGTGACGTCCGCTCCGCAAAAAACAAAGTCAAAAACCCAAAGGACTGCATGGGCATTTGGCAAGTAAGAACTCAAAGTCCTAGAGAAAGACGAAGAGCCCAGAGGCTCTGGAAAGGCCAAGAGATTCCACTAGGTAGGAATGGAGAAGCAGAGAGATGCTGAGACTAGTGGTCCTAAATCGGTGCATAGAACCCTTGAACCCACAAATTCCGAAGTCACCCCTATTTTTATTTGCATCCGCATGAACGCTGACGCCCCCTTGCTTCTTCCGGAGTTGTATGCTCTTGTCTACTCCTAACTCTACCTCGGTTGATTCGATTCTGACAAATGGTCCCACTGACTAGTTGGAGGCCTAACTTTAATCGTACCAGTGGCTTAGTCCAAGGGCAGTAGGACTTTGAACGTTGAGCCCAATTTATTGCAGCAACCTACTAAGCAATTGCTATCTCACGAAAGAGATTTAAAAAAAAAACCAGGTTAAGTAATTTGTCCAAGGTCATACAGCTTTTCGACAACAGCCTCGGTTTGGGGCCAAGACGGTCTCCAGAGGCACGGTTACAGATAAGGGGGTGTCCCAATTAATGGAGCGGATACATAAACACACACCCAGAAACGTGTACAGGCCTCAGAACACCGAGCCACACTCGCCCCGGCGCACAGAACTCTCGGCCCAGAGCCCAAGCGCGCGGGGGCTGCGGCGATGAAGAGCCGCGATCGCGCCCTTAGCGGTTGGGGCAGCACCCTCGGCGCATACAAACTCCGGCGGCGGACGCGGGGTGGGGGTGACTCGCGGAGGAGGGAGCCGGCGCCCTGCAACAGTTGGAGGGCTAAGGAATAATTACAGAAAGGCACTAGGGCGGGTAAAGTGCGGCTGGCAGGTGCATCCCCTGGCGAGCCCGCCCGGGTCCAGCGGGGCGCGGAGCCGCGCGCCGCGGAGCAGCGGGTGCAGCGTCAAGGGCACAGGAGAGGGCGCTGCTCCGCGTCCCCGCGGCCCGGGCGCGCCCCCGGCGCCGCCTCGCTCCTCCCGCCGCCCCGACCCTTGCACTCGGGCGCGCGCTCGCTTGCCTGCTTCCTGCCGCCTCCTCCGGGGCCATGGCGACCTGCCTGCGGCTGCGGAGCTGCCGGGCCCCGCGCCTCCCGTCCGCGGCCCGCGGCCTGCGCCCCGGCTGCTCGGTGCCCGCCGCGCCAGCGCCTTGCCCGGCGCAGCCCCGCCGCTGTGCCGGGGGCCCGGCCGGCCTGCCCGCGGCGCTGCTGCGCACCGACGGCTTCGTGGGCGGCCGCTGGCTCCCGGCCGCCACCGCCTTCCCCGTGCACGACCCGGCCAGTGGCGCCGAGCTGGGCTTGGTGGCCGACTTCGGGGTTTCCGAGACCCGCGCCGCGGTGCGCGCCGCCTACGAGGCCTTCCGCAGCTGGAGGGGAGTCTCGGCCAAGGTGAGCGCGCTCGGGGGCCCGGGCTTGTCCCATAGAGAAAGCGGCCGCGTCGCTCCCTCCTCCCCGATTCGCCGGGCAGAGAGTCGTACGAACGAGAGCAGAGGGGAGCCACGGGGACGTTGGGAGCGTCGGCGTGGTCCTGACCACGGCGCCGGGGGCTGGGGAGGGGCGCCGCCCTCCAGCCTCTGGAAACGTCCAGTCCGGGACGCAGAAGCCGGACGAGTACCGTGAAATTAGCAGCGAGCAGAGGTAGGGGGAGCAGGTACTGGGGCCTGACCGTGGGCGGGGGCCGGGAGGTGAGCGCAGGTGGCCGGGCCTGGGGGGTCGGCTTTGTGCAGGACCAGTCTCCAGGTTTCCGCCAGCATGGGGGCCCCTGCGTTAGGGGGCATCTCCTGGGCTGGGAGTGGGGGGGTAATGGGTCGTCTTCACACGACCTTCCCTCTCTACCTGTTGGTGTCTTTACCTTCTTCCAGTAAAGACCCCAGTCGTGTTGGGCGAAGGACCCACCTGTAGGACCTCACTGAACCTTGATAACCTCTTTCAAGACCCTGTTGTGAGATACTGGGGGGACGGCCGGGACACAAGTCAGCGCACCCATCAGGGTAGCCTCACTGAGGATAGGGGCTGCAACCATTGAAGCAGGGGGAGGGAATTCGAGTCAGGAGCATGCCTAACCCATTTGTAGAACAGCAAGTGGTGGGGGGGTGAGGGGGGCAAGCGGTGGAGGGGGGCCCTCTGGAGGCCGGAAAGACACGGGGAGGGTGAGCTGGATCCAGTGGGGAATGTGGACCGTCCAGGGTTTCAAGCAGAGCGGCGACCGGGTTTGCATTTGGAAAGGGTACCCTGGGCACAGCCCCGAGGATAGGGGAGGGAGGAGCGGTGGCCGCGGCAGAGGCCCGTTAGAGGGCTGCTGGCGGTGACGGAGGCTTGAACCAGGGCAGTCTGTGGAAGGGTCTGCTGTGAACATGCAGGTACCTAGAGTCCCTGGTAGTGATAGGGTGTGAGAGAGGGGTGGGCCAGGACCCCAGGGTTTCTGGCCAGAATAGGCAGGAAGGAGTGACCACCAGCTGAGACCCGGTGGTGTTCCAGATATCTCAGACGCTCTTCCAACCCCTTCTCTGCCTCAGTGGTTGTTTGGAGCCCAGGGCTGGTGCAGGGACCTCTCACTGACTGGTCCCCTCTCTTCACATCACCCACCTGACGTCAGTGCCCTTGAACATGAACGTGGCATCAGCTTGTCCTCCAGGAAAGAGCTCGAGTCTTCTCGGAGAACGTTCCTTCTTGAAAAGATCTCGGAGCGTCTGTCTGAGAAGCAGGGGCTCCGCTTTCTCCTAGGCAGACAGGCCCACCTCCGCAGAGAGGAGAGCGGGGCTCCAGTGCGGCTTGTATGGCCCCTGGGACCCTCCATGTCCCCAGGTCTGTGCCGTCCATCCACCCCGGCCCCTGCCGTTTTCAACCTCCTTCCCTATGCCCATTCACGTCCCACCACCCGTGGCTGAGGTCGAGTTCACCTGTCGCTTCTGCGTCGGAGCTCACAACCTCACTATGCGCCCTTCTCTCAGTAGCACAGGTCTCGCATTTCCTGTTAGTTTTTTTGCCTTGCCTCACGGCTTTCTTTTCCTGAAGTTTAGGACCTCCTGTTTTCCACCATGTGAACTCCTGGGGAAACTGAGGGAAAAGGGAGCTGGAGACCTACAGATCGCCTACACAAGCCAGCACATAGGTTTCCCGTGGCCAATGAAACAAATTACCACAAACATCGAGACTTGAAACAACACAAATACATCTACCTTACTGTTCTGGAGGTCAGATGTCCAAAATGGGTGGCCAGGGCTGCACTCCTTCTGGAAACACCAGGGGTTTCCTCGCCTTTCCTGGCTTCTTGAGGCTGCCCACAACGCTGCAGCCTCTGCTTCTGGTACCACGCAGCCTCTGACCTTCCCGCCTCTCTTATAGTGACCCTTGGATTACATTGGGCCCACCTGGGAAATGCCGGCTACCCTCCTCACCTCAAGAGCCTTAACGCGTCACAGCTGCAAACTTTCGCCATGTTGACAGGACAGGCCCCAGTGATTAGGATGAGGCCATCTGAGGGCCATTACGGTGCCTGCCCCATGTGAATACTGTTCTTGGTGCTTAACAGGTGCTTTATCTAGTCCTTTCAATGTGGGGTAGATACTTGATCCTTGTTATGGATGAGGAACCTGGCTGTGAGAGGCTCAGAGTCCACCATCCACCACTCACCTCTGCTTGGGGGGAGATGGGACTTGAGCCCCACGTGCCTCCCTGTTGGAGCCCTGCACACTCACACAGCTCCTCACAAAGGCCATGTTAGTTTCTGGGAGCTGCCCCCAAGCGTAATGGTGCAAACAATGGAAACAGATGGACTCAGCTCAGTTCTGCGGGCTGGAAACCCAACGTCAAGCCTGGTTCCTTTTATTTTTTTTTTAATTTTTTAATATTTCTTTTTGAGAGAAAAGAAAGACTGCAAGCAAGCAAGGGGCAGAGAGGGAGACACACAATCCACAGCAGACTCCAGGCTCTGAACTGTCAGCACAGAGCCCAACGCGGGTCTCAAACTCATGAACCATGACTGGAGCCAAAGTTGGACGCTCAACTGACTGAGCCACCCAGGCGCCCCTGGCACATGTCTGTTTTAGGCAGACCCCCATCGGCCTGTAACACAGGCTGTGCATATTGAGGGTGGTTCATCGCCTCCCCTGGTCTCCGGGGTTCAGCCCCGACATTGTGTTTTCTGCCAGTCAGCAGAATCCGCTTTGTGTTCCCGCACTTCTCACACTCTTTCCTGTTCTCTGGTTCTCTCTCAGGCTGAGTGTGTACTTTATGTGAGCAGACAGATATTTGATTGCTTTCTCCAAGCCAGGCCCCCGAGAATATAGTCTTTTGTCTCTCACCCAGAGTAAGCACTGGCTTGTAGTCGGATTCCTACAGGGTAGAACACGGCCGGCAGGAAACCATGCCTTTGGGCGATGAAATCATTCATATTTGCACTCTTCCACCGCTTTTTTTTTTCTCTTTTACAATTTATGACTCAGCATTCGCCTTTACCTGCAACTAGAAATGGAATTTTAGTACTTATCAAAGAGAGGTCTGTACACCTGAAACTAACATAACATTATAGGTGGATTATGGCTCAATTAAAAAAAAAAAGAGGGTCAAGGTGTGTCTCCCCAAGAGTGAGACCACACAGCAACCATTTGAGGACATCAAAGGTTATTTTGTATGATTATTGCTCTTCTTTATTTGCTTCCTAGGAGAGGAGTTCATTACTTCGAAAATGGTACGACTTAATGATACAAAATAAGGATGACCTTGCCAGGATAATTACAGCTGAAAGTGTAAGTTCAAGGTCCTAACTTGCTACCCTAAGAAAATGTCCTGGAATTCTCAGGCGAAAGCTTGGGCAAGCCTCTAACTCCAGGGCTGTTCTGCAGCTAAGGAAAATGGGAATTCTTTGCCTAATGATCAGATACTAACTAACCCTTTTTTTAATGTTTATTTTTTTTAATTTTTAATGTTTATTCATTTTTGAGATGGAGATGGGGAAGGGAGTACAGAGAGAGAGGGACACAGAATCCGAAGCAGGCTCCAGGCTCTGAGCTGTCAGCGCAGAGCCCAACACGGGGCTCAAACTCACGAACCTCAAGATCATGACCTGAGCCCAAGTCCGATGCTCAACTGACTGAGCCACTCAGGTGCCCCTCATAGATACCAACTAATTCTTGTGCCCGGCACCAGGTGTTACTAATGAAGCCAGGCCCTCCTCTTTGCTAGAACCATTTGTATGTTCCACGCTTGAGTAACAGAAAGAAACGTGGATGGAACTAGAGAGTATTACACGAAGTGAAATAAGTGAAATAAATCAGTCCGGGAACGACTGATAGATTTTATGATTTCCTCCTATGTGGAATTCAAGAAACAGAACAAACGAACAAAGGAGAAAAAAAGACAAAAAGAGGCTCTTAAATACAGAGAACAAACTGTATGGAAGGTGGGGGGGGGGGGTGGGAAATAGTGATACCCATAATAAGTGAGAAACAGATTTTGAGTGAAACTATATGAGTGATGCTTTCTCACCGTTCCCAGTTGTTTCCGTGTGATTGGTACCGTTGATTTTTTTTCATGTTGTTTTCGTACGTTGGAAACATGCCTGTGGTTTCTCCGCATCTGTAACAATTAGGTTTCGCCAGGGTCACACCTCGGGAAGACATTAGGAGGAGGAAAAAGGATGAGGCCCTAAGACGCACTGGTCACTGTCAGGGAAGCAGAGAGCGCTGCGGTTTGGGTGGGCTTCTGTCCCCACTTGTGTCTGCTCTCAAAGACTCCTGCTGGGGTCACGAATTCCTCAATAACCATATAGGTTTTGTGACAGGCAGGACACTTTTCTGCTGTATGCCCTGCCTGGAAGAACTTGTGTTCTTTTCTTTTCAGTTTTTTTTAAGTGTGTTTATTCTAAGAGGGCACGAGTGGCGGTGGGGGGCACAGAGGAGACCCAGAATCCCAAGCAGGCTCCATGGTGTCAGCACAGCTCTGACGCGGGGCTCCAACCTGCGATCCCCCGAGGTCATGACCTGAGCTGAGATCAGGAGTTGGACACTTAACCGACCTTGCCCCCCAGGCGCCCCTGAACGTGTCCTTTTCCGATCCGATCCAGGGGAAGCCACTGAAGGAGGCGCAGGGGGAAATCATCTATTCCGCCCTTTTCCTAGAGTGGTTTTCAGAGGAGGCCCGCCGCGTCTACGGAGACGTTATCTACACCCCCGCAAAGGAGAGGCGGGCGCTGGTCCTCAAGCAGCCCCTCGGGGTGGCCGCAGTCATCACGCCGGTAAGTGGACGGACAGAATGGGCAGGGTCCTGGGGTAGATGCAGCCTGTGGGACAGCTCGCTCTTCCTCGGAGAGGTGTGTGCTCCCGAGGCATGCTGTCACCTGCCCTTGCTTCCTGATTCCTTTGCTGCACCCAGAGGCGTGATTCCCGGTGTGGGGTGGCAGCTGGAATGGCCTGTTTCCAACGCCTGTGGTGGGGGTGTGGGGGGGTGGCCACGGCAGGACCCAGTGGCTTTTCTGACATGGCCCCTCTAGCATGTCTGAAAAGGTCTGTGATACATTGAATGTGCTGTGGTTTTGGGAAGTTTTTATGCTGAATTTATGGTTGTCATCACCAGGAAAGTGCTTGGTGCAGTGGGCCAGGCCAGAGGTGAAAGAGCTGTGTGTGCCTGGGCAGAGTTGCAACACACTGGTGGGGCACCCAGCCCTCTGTGGGCGACAGTTTTTGGGGGGCCTGCTGTCTGCAAGGTCTCTCAGCTCATCTAGAGTGAGACTGCTTTCTTTCCTGGGTCAGCAGAGGCCCCCTCCTCACTGCCTAGACTGACAGAACTAGATGGCCACAAGCTGTGTGACCTTGGGCAAGTTACTTAACTGCTCTGGCTGAATTTCCCCCGACTGATGTCCTCATTATTCCCCAGTATAAGAATACTGACCTCAGTGGGCTGGGATAAGGATTTAATTATAATTGAAACGTGCTTAGAACAGTGCCTGGCACAGAAAAAGCACTAGGCAAGGATTTGTCAAAATAAAATACTGTTAAAATAGACAGGGAGAGGTCTACAAGCATCCATCTATAAAGAGAGAAAGAATAACAAATCACCTGCCATTTGGAAAATCGCCTTTGCTAATGTTTTCTCCTAGAGGGTCAGGCTACCCCTGTATTTGTGAATAAAGTTTTATTGGGACATAGCCACACCCATCCCTGCACATTCGGTCTGTGGCAGCCTCCACCTTAGGACCACAGAGTACATCCCACAGAGCCTAAATTCTTAATGACCTGGCCCTTTACAGAAAAACTTTGCCACATGCTGGTGTGGATACTCTTGTACTGCTTTACGTTCTGAAAATGTTCCCAGTCTTGGCGAGCCTTCGTGCCCAGAGTGCCCCAGGGAGACAGCTGTCAGGTGCTCTGAGAGCTCACCAGCACAGGAGGAGCCAGAGCACTGCTTCGAGAGTCGGCATGTACCAGGGCATCGGTTGACCGACTTGCTGACCTGCCTGCCTGTGGATGCCGGGGCGGTCCAGCGTCTCACGTCTCCCCTCTACGCTTCTGTCCCCAGTGGAATTTCCCCAGTGCCATGATCACCCGGAAGGTGGGGGCCGCCCTGGCCGCCGGCTGTACTGTGGTGGTGAAACCTGCCGAGCACACGCCCTTCTCCGCCCTGGCCCTGGCCGAGGTGAGCCTCCCCTTCAGCTGCATCTCATGCTGGATGCTGTTGGGTTTTAACTGACTAGCGGTTTGTTTAAGTCCGACGTTTGAGAAAAAACAACGGAGAGGGACTTTCTGACATCTATACACAGCATATGTTGTAGGCTGCGCTGAAGATGGTGTCTGTCTGGGTGCCCAGGGGGCTCAGTTGGTTAAGTATCCAGCTCTTGGTTTCAGCTCAGGTCATGATCTTATGGCTCACGGGTTCGTGCCCCGCATTGGGCTCTGCACTTACCGTACGGAGCCTGCTTGGGATTCTCGCGCTTTCTTCTTCTCCACTTATGCTCTCTCTCTGAAAATAAGTAAATAAACTTTTACAGAAAGGGTAGGGGGCACTTGGGTGGCTTGGTCGGTCAAGCATCGGACTCTTGATTCTGGCCCAGGTCATGATCTCTCTATTCATGAGTTCGGGCCGGGCCCCGCATCAGGCTGTGTGTTGGCAGCTTGAAGCCTGTTTGGGATTCTGTCTCCTGTCCTCCTCCTTCTCTGCTCTCCCCTGTTTGCTCTCTCTCTCTCTCTCTCTCAAAAATAAATAAATAAACATTTTTTAAAAAGGTTAAAAGATGGTATCTGTCCATCACTTGTATTAAGCAGGCAGGCACATGTCTGCACTGTGGGCATTTCTCACATCTAGGGAACCTGGTACTTCCCTCTCCCTTCTCTCAGCATTCCGTCAGATCTCGCCATTTGTCTGTTTAAAACCCTCCCGTGGCTTCTCGTGTCACTCAGAGGGAAGCGCTGCCCCTACAGTGGACTCCTGGGCCTAGAACCCTAGTCCCCTCCCCCGCCGCCGGTACCTTCCCTGTCACCTTGGAGCCCGATCCCCCTGCTCCAGCCACTGCAGTCACTGCTGTGCCTGAGACCACACTGGGCTCACCCCAACTCAACTCTCTTTACACCTGTTTTTCCTTCTTCCGGAAGGTTCTTCCCTAGGCACGCCTATGACTTGCTTCTTCAGATGTTGCTCGAGTGCCACCTTCCCAGGGAGGTTTGCCGGCCACCCTGCTGGAGAGTGAGCGTCGCACTCCTGACCCCCTTCTCTGCTGTGTTCTCCTTCCCTGAGACACCGTCCTCTGGACACGGCCGGTGGCCTGTGTCTCCCTCACCCCGGAATGGAAGTGGAGATGGGGAGAAGGGCGCTTGCCGGAGCCTGGGACAGTGCCTGGATCCGGGAGGCACCGGGGATGTGCTTGTGGGAGGCCGGGCTCCCATGCGGGTAGAGCCACTTGTGAGCGTGGCGGTCAGGTTCTGGCCCCCTCACCCCCATCCCTCCCGGGCCGAGACTTTGCCTCCCCAGTCCCTGTGCTGCTGTCTCGTGCCCTGTGGTCAGAGGGAGGAGCTTCCCAAAGGCTCTTACCGAGTTTGCCATTCGAGGCCCCCACACCTGCTGCGGCTCCAGACCCAGGGGCCAGAAGCTCCCATCCTCTAAGGGCGTCCCCTGCCAAAGGCACCTTATCTCAGAGGCCAACGGGCAACATTAACTGAACGGGAGGCATTTTTCTAGATAAGCTGTTAACAGTTTTCCTTGAAATAATCCTTAAATCAGCACAATGTCTGTACCTCGGTCTAAGGAATAGTTAATGGAGTGCTTCCTACAAATTATGGTGTTCGGGGTCAGTTCTGATCCACAGCTAGTAGATCTGTCCTGCTTACGGAATTTATTCGGAAACACACATCTGTGTTGATTAGAAAGGCTCAGGACCACATCTTTAAAAACCTCTATAAACTTCGCCCAGACGCCCTGTCAGACTTGGGTTCGGTCTCCTTGTGTCCGTCAGGACACACAGCGTCTCTGTTCTCATGACATTGAGTGTGGGGCAGGGTGCTGATCAGTGCCGCCCAGTGTGTTAACTCATTACGAGTTACAGAAATGGTGATCTCTGAATTCTTTCATTTTTTTAAATTTTAAGTAATCTCCACACTTACCATGGGGCTCAAACTCCTAACCCGGAAATCAAGAGTCACACGCCCCCTTGGACTGAGCCAGCCGCAAGCCCCTGAATTCCTCCCTTTCTATTTCATTTATTCACTGGAGCACTTCTGTGACATACCCTCTCGTTATCTGCTGCTCGGTAACCCACTGGTAAATTCACATAGAAGAGGGCAGCCTGCATGCCTGATCCTTCTTTCTGTTCACTAGCGTCCCAAAGTAATAAGCTCTTCATTCCCACCATCTGCTGAAGGTCACCAAGTCGTCTGTTTTTTTTTTTTTAAGTACCATGGATTTTAAGGTATTTGAGGAGTTTTGATCCCTTGCAAGTATCGTCCTCATGAAGCTCAGGCTTTCCCATTTTTGGTCGAAGGTGCCTCCTGGCATCGGCTCCTGGGTGATTACACGGAACTCTGAGAGCTTCCTTCCTGGGCGATTTTCAGTTTGTCCTTCACCCTTGGTTGGTTTATGTCTCTAGGAACTCCTGTCACCCACATGGTCAGTCTTTTTTGTCATTCTCTTGTACCCTTTTTCATTGTCTCTGTAATCTTCTAAGTTTACTCATTTATTTTGAGAGAGAGAGAGAGTGCACGCATGAATAAGGGAGGGCAGAGAGGGAGAGAGAGACATCATTTCTCTAATCTTTAAGAATATCTTCTTCTTGGAGCTCCTGGGTGGCTCAGTCGGTTGAGCATCTGACTTTGGCTCAAGTCACAATCTCGTGGTTCGTGGGTTCGAGCCCCGCATCTGGCTCTGTGCTGACAGCTCAGAGCCTGGGGCCTGCTTCAGATTCTGTCTCCCTCTCTCTCTGCCCCTGCCCCACTCGTTTTCTCTCACACACAAAAATAAACATTAAAAAGAAATTTATAATAATGCCTTCATCACCTTCTGTCTTCCGTAAAGGGATTATCTATTAGGTTGTTCTTGAGTTCCTTCTGGTTTGCTTTTCATTTCTAAAATTAGTTTTTCCTTGTATTTCTAATTCTTTACCGTGTTCCCTTACCTCATTTCCAAAATTTCTCTCATTTTAACTCATGTTGTTGTTGTGTATCCTTTTGTAATTAAAAAAAAAATTTTATCTTCATAGAAAATTACGGTTTTGATCTGCTTGTGGGCATGTCTTTCTGGAATGCTCTTATTGAAGTTGTTGAAGAAGATGCCTCCTGCTCCTTTTTTTAAATAGCCTTTTATGGGATTTGACTTGCATATTTTGCTGAGCATTTATTTTTACATGAAGTTTTCCTAAACTTTTATTTTTCTTAAGTTTATTATTTGGTGTGGGGGCAGAGAGAGGCGGGGGCGTAGTGGGGGAGGGGAAGAGAGGCTCCCAAGCAGACTCTGCACAGTCAGCACAGAGTCTGGTGCAGGGCTTGAACCCACGGACTGTGAGATGATGACCGGAGCTAAAGGATGCTTAACCGACCGAGCCCCTCCAGGCGCCCCTAGTTTTCCTAAACGTTTAAAAGGAGGCCTGCCTCTCCAACTCCGTGAGCACCTTTTGTTTTCCGCTCCGAGCTTTCCGGCCTGCACCCCTTTCCCCGCGGTAACCGGCCTTCTCCCCCATATCACAGGGCTCCCGGGCTGTTCCCCATCGGGCCCCCACGCAGCCTCTGGCGCTGTCACAGCGGGTGCCCAGGGCGGGCCTGGCCCGGTCCTGTGAGCACTGGCGGGCCGCCTGGGCTCCTCCATGACCCGACCGGCATGCGGCTTCTGTCCGCAGCTGCTCCCAAGGGTGCCCAGGCTCCCAGCCGTCAGCGTAGAAGCAAGTCTCCCACGACACCGCGGGGAGCGCCGTCAGTGCAGTGGCGGGGTGGCCGCGTGGTCGCCGCACTGCCGTCATTGACGTGGACGCCTGGGCAATCACATCTGCAGGGAGCACAGCGGCACGGGAGTCAGCACACCAGCCGTCCTGTGCGCACCCACGTCCAATCTTGTGGTCTTGGGTACTTTGGCTGTGCCGTTGCCTTCTCTGGGCTTATGAGGGGAGTCCGAGAGGGTGCAACACTCTGCTGTTCCCACTGGCTTCCCAGAACCCCCAGTCAGCTTTGTGCGGTGTCAACTGTTCATGAGATTCAGAAGTTACCGTAATTCCAGAAGTTACCGTAATTCCTGGTATGGCTGACGCCAGTAGGGTCCACATGGAAAGAGCTCGGGGTTTGGGCCCAGGCGGTGGTGTCAGTGTGCCGACTCTGGTCCCTCCTGATGTGCAGCCCGGGCATGCCCCCCTTTCCTCACTGCTGCACCGGGAGGTCACCTGTGGAGAGACCTGCCCCCTGCCTGTCTTCTACAGATGAACCCAAAACTTTTAATTTTTCGTTTATTGTTTTAAACAGAAAGTGGCATGAAAACTCAGGCTATAAAATATCACCTTAGCACGAATAAGGTTCTCACTTCAGGTCCAAATGTATTCTTATTCTGTCCCCAAGGCAACTTAGTATATTCTCCAGTACGTTTGGATGCAAACATCTGTTTCTCTCTCCCTGTGTTCCGGGTGGGTCGCTGCTGCCCCCGCCCGCTGTGTGCAGCTCGCCGACCAGGCTGGGATTCCTCCCGGCGTGTACAACGTGGTTCCCTGCTCCAGGACGAGGGCCAAGGAAGTAGGGGAAGCTCTCTGTACTGATCCTCTAGTGTCCAAAATTTCCTTTACTGGCTCAACGGCTACCGGAAAGGTACGTGACTTATGTCTCAGAGAAAATGAATGGCATTCTCCTATTTTCCCTGGAGAGAGTGTGAAATACTAGTTCATCGTTATCACCCTTTTAAGGAACATTCGCAGCGGCTGTTGAAAGGTTTGTTGCATAAAGTAACGTCTGATCATACTCTGGAAATGTTTTGGATGGTGTCCCTCACTGACCTGATGCAGGCTTCTGACGATCCTGAGGGGCGGCACGGCTGGAGCTCCCAGGATTTGTTCCACTGGAAGCGGTTAAAAGCCATCATTGTATTTCCTCAGTTCTGGGATGCACGTTTCCTTCCTGATCTAGAATTAAAGTTTCCAGAAACACACAACTGATGTTGGAATGGATGTCTTGGAATTGAACAAAAATTGCATTTACTAGAAAGGTCCTTACAGAAATAGAAAGGTCTTTTTGTCTGTTTCCTTAAAAAGCTTTAACTTAAAAGGTTGTGCATTGTTCTACAAATTTACACTAAAAGAATAATTGCAGTGTTATTTTTAATAGCAGGGAATTAGGAACCTCAATTTCTAACAGATGGGAGCTGAATAAATAAATTTATGGAACAGCCATGTGATAGAATGAAGAAATGTTCTAGGGGCACCTGGGTGGCTCAGTCAGTTGAGCGTCCGACTTCAGCTCAGGTCATGATCTCAGTTTATGAGTTCGAGCCCCACATCGGACTCGCTGCTGTCAGCTCAGAGCCTGCTTTAGATCCTCTGGCCGCCCCCACCCCCGCCCCTCCCCTGCTTGAGCTCTCCCAAAAATAAACGATTAGAAAAAAAAATAGAGGAATGTTCTAGAAACATGTGGTAACATCAGAGAATCTTCATATTATAGTGTCACACTAAAGGATACGGTATAAAGTCCTATGAACGTGTTAAGATGTTCCAGATATGTGGTTAATTGGGAAGATAAAGGTTTAAAAACTGTCTAAGTCTACATTCTGTTTTCTTCACAACAAAAAACAGTACATATATACAAACCTGTGTGGCCAAATTCTGGATCAATATACCTCAAAATTTTATCAGTGGTAAGCTATGGGTTGTGAGATTCCGGGAGGTTTTATTATCTACACTTTCTATGATTAAGCCAATTGTCACAACTTTTTAAATTTTTTTATTTTTTTAATGTTTATTTTTGAGAGAGAGACAGCATAAGTGGGGGAGGGGCAGAGAGAGAGGGAGACACAGAATCTGAAGCAGGCCCCAGGCTCTGAGCTGTCAACACAGAGCCTGATGCGGGGCTTGAACTCACAAACTGTGAGATCATAACCTGAGCTGAAGTTGGACGCTTAACCGACTGAGCTGCCCAGGCGCCGCAGCACATATTTTAATATGTAATACACTTACATGGTTCAAGAAGCCAGACGATTAAACATGCTCACATTCAGAAGGCTCTCCTGCCCCCGACTCCCTCCCTTCTCTAAGCAACTACTCTTTATTTCTTATTACCTTCCTATTGTGTCTTAATCAAATAGATATATATTCTTTTTTTAAGGCTACTTAGGGGCACCTGGGTGGCTCAGTCAGTTAAGCGTCTGGCTTCAGCTCAGGTCATGATCTCATGGTTCTGTGCCTCCCTCTCTATTTTGGATTCTGTGTCTCCCTCTCTCTCTGACCCTCCCCTGCTCATGCTGTCTCTCTCTGTCTCTCAAAAATAAAATTTAAAAAAAAACATTTAAAAAAATTTAAGGTTATTTATTTTTGAGAGTGAGAAAGAATATGTGAACATGAGTGGGAAAGGGGCAGAGAGAGAGGGAAAAAGAGAATCCCAAACAGGTTCTGTGCTGTCAGCACAGAGTCTGATGGAGGGCTCGATCCCATGAACTGTGAGCCCCGCAGGCACCCCTAGAAATAGATGTTCTTATTTCCTCCCTGTGTTATGCACACTGTCATCCCATTTACACGACCACACGCCTGGCTTTTTCACCGCTGGGCAGCTGTCGGAAGCGAAGGTGTACCGGTGCGGATGGCCGGGCAGCTGACCCTGCCCGGTGCTCACGCAGTCCGTGCTCTGTTGCAGATACTGCTGCACCACGCAGCCGGCTCCGTGAAAAGGGTCTCCATGGAGCTGGGCGGCCACGCTCCGTTCATCGTGTTCGACAGCGCCAACGTGGACCAGGCTGTGGCGGGAGCCATGGCATCCAAATTTAGGAACTCTGGACAGGTGAGTCCTGCGGCGATTTCCAGGGTATGTATGTGTTTCACAAAGATCTTACCCTCGCTCATCTCCTGGGAGGAAACCTGTTGGTTCCTTCCATCATTCTTTCTTTACTCTTTCAGCACATATTTCATAGGTTCCTCTTTTTGCCAGTGCCTGTTCTAGGCTCACAGGGTCCAAAGGGAAATAAGGTGTAATCCCTGGCTTCAAGGGATTTCATGAACACCAGATTTATTTTTAATCAAATTTTCTTCTTCCTTCTTTTTGAATCTGATTATCTTTACAGTTTTCCCTCACTGGTCTTTTCTCTGCTGAACAGGTAAAGTCATCTCCTCAGACACAAAACAGCCTGAACAGCTGGGGTCTGAGGCCCGTAGTCTTAAGGAAAAGAAGGCAGGAAAATGTTGAGATGGTTCTTGAAAACCTCAAAACCCTGCAGCCTGGGTCTCGCCATCCCTGAGACAGAGGCGGCCTGATAGGCACATAGTACAGTGTGCCCTGGGGGTGTCCAGGTTGACCCACTCGCATTGGGACTGTGGTGGCCTGAGTTCACACCTCCACAGGAAGTCTTGGAATATGACATCTGGCATGGACCTTCAAGGTGACCTAACACAAACCTTGCATTTTATAGACGAGGAAATGAAACTCTGGAGAGATTGTTTGACTTAAAGTCCTACATCGTTGGGTCGTAGTCCCAATACTGCTGAGGAGCTGGGACTCTGGACCAAGAGCCTGTCTCCTGGTTTCTCTCCAAGCTGTTGCCAGAAACTTAGCTTCTTACAAAATATCCTTAAGGACTTTGTCTCGGAGCACCATCAATAAGTGGTTTTGTTTTTTAGTTTTTAAGTTTATTTATGTATTTTGAGAGAACTCATGTGAGCAGGGGAGGAGTGGAGAGAAGGAGAGGGAGAGAGAGAGAATCCCAAGCAGGCTCCATGCTGCCACCTTGGGGCTCAATCTCATGATACATGAGATCATGACCTGAGCTGCAGTCAAGAGTTAGATGCTCAATGGACTGGGCCACCCAAGCACCCCAATAAGTGGTTTTAAATGCATTCCAGAGACAGAATTAAAACTCCTGAGAGGTAATACTGTGGGGGAGGGGGTGTGAAATGTATAATACTCTGTATCAAATCGTTTTCATCCTTGTGTTGACCTTTGGTAATTAATTTTTCCCCTTTCATATAACCTTAAGTAGGATTGGTTGTTTTAGAAATACCTGTGTTTCCTTTTAGAAACATAAAATGCTAATGTGTGTAACCTTCAGAGTTATAAAGCCACAATTTTGAGGTATGTTGACTTAATACAATAAAAATGCATTGTATATAATTATATATATATGTAGTTTCTATTAAATATGATCAAGAAAAACATACTAGAAGAAAATCTATGATACCTGTAATTCTGTATTTTATAATTTTAAAGTATTAGATCTAATTAGAAAAAAATAAGCAACAGTCTTTTCAATAATTTAGGCTGCCATGGAAGAATGGTCTTGTGGCCATTTTCAAAATGCCAGATTCAGCCAATCCCTTGAACAGTTTATTGAGCTAGTGGGTAGAAGTCAGCCTTTGACTGCCTTCCTTCCTGCTCCCGCTCTATCACTGCAGCATCACTATCTCTTATGGGGTTACCATTTAAAAAAAAAATTTTTTAATGCTTTATTTATTTTTGATACAGAGAGAGACAGAGCATGAGAGGGGGAGGGGCAGAGAGAGAAGGAGACACAGAACCGGAAGCAGGCTCCAGGCTCTGAGCTAGCTGTCCGCACAGAGCCTGACGCGGGGCTCGAACCCACGAACGTGAGATCTGACCTGAGCCGAAGTCGGAGGCTCAACCGACTGAGCCCCCCACCTTTGGAAAAACCTTGGGTCAGGTGGCGTTCTCTTTTTTGCACAGCTGTTTGTACCTGCTTATTTGTTTAATTAACCTCAAGGTGAGGTGGCTGTGGAGGAGGCTGGAGAAGAAGGAGCACTTTGTGCACTTGTCTCCAGGGCCCACCCACATGGGGAGGAACATGGCAGGCTGGACACAGGACGAGAGCCACCTGGGGAATTGTTTTCATATTCAGAGTATCTGATAGCAGCAGTGACACATTTATTGGTTGGGTAGGTAGCTTCTGACAAATGGTATTGTGAGTTTGTTTTCTGTTTTTCTTCTGTCTAGACTTGTGTTTGCTCAAACCGTTTCCTGGTGCAAAGGGGTATCCACGATTCCTTTGTGAAGAAATTTGCCGAGGCAATGAAAACAAATCTGCATGTGGGTAATGGATTTGAGGAGAGAACTACTCAAGGCCCATTAATTGATGAGAAGGCGGTAGAAAAGGTAAGTTCGTTTGCTTTTCTGTTAAAGTAAATTTCATGGTTTCAATGTCAAAAGCTTCAACTAGCAAAAAAACACTTTAGTAAGGTACCCAGCAAAGCTGTTTTGGAAACAATGGAGAAATCAGAAAAAAATGAATTTCTGCCCATTTGTAGGAATCAAGTGGCATCATCTGGCTATTAGCTTTTCTGGCTCCGTCATTTCCTGGCTCCGTCATTACACCAAGTGCTTGTGAGTTCTGTCACTTTATATTTAATGTTTACTTTTGAAAGAGAGAGACAGAGAACATGTGCGTGCACATGTTGGGGAGGGGCAGAGAGAGAGGGAGACAGAATCAGAGAGTGAGAATCAGAATCACACAGAGAGAGAGAGAGAGAGGGGGGGGGGAGACACAGGTCCCAAGTTGTCAGCACAGAGTCCAATGCGGGGCTCGAACTCAAACCATGAGATTATGACTTGATCCAAACTCGGACACTTAACTGACTAAGCCACCCAGGCGCCCTGAGATCTATCACTTTAGAACTTCTACTGCCCTCCCTAAATTTTCTCTGATAGTGGTGCCCATTCTATCCCTGGCTGCCTCAGGAATTAGGATCTTGAAAGACAAAAGTTCTTTAATTTTTTGAACAGCTAAAAGGAAAGGAAGACTGGTTTTGTTTTTGAAATCATGGGTGTTTCAGCTGAAATGCTGGTTTCCACTGACAACAAAATGCCCCTCCACAAGAATCCTTGAGAAAAGCATCTGGTAGGGAGACACAGAAGAACAGAAGCCGCACCCAGGATTTACAGATGCCAGGAGAGGGAGACTGCTTTTAGGAAGGATCTGGTTGTTCAAAGAAAGTCACAGTCTGGATGGACCACTAGCTGAGTGAGAGATTTAAAACAGAATCTCCTGTTTTAAAACGCAATCCTTTTAAAGAAAGAAGATGTACTACATATATACAATGGCACATTACTCAGCCATTAAAAAAAAAAGAATGACATCTTGCCATTTGCAACAACATGGATGGGTCTAGATGTGAAGTCAGTCAGTGGGAAAAAGACAAATACCATACAAGTTCAAACATATGTGGAATTTAAGCAACGAAACAAAGAAGAAATGACACAAACAAGAAAAATCAGACTTTTAACCAGAGAACACACTGATGGTCACCAGATGGGGGGGAAGGGATGGGTGAAACGGGTGATGGGGATTTAGGAATACACAGGTCACGATGAGCGCTGGCTGATGTATGGAACTGTTGAATCACTATATTGTACACCAGAAACTACTAGAACGTTGCATATTAACTACCCTGGAATTAAGTAAATTAAAAACCTTACCCTTTTCAGAGTTACTTATAAGGAACTTTCGTGTAATATGAACATCCAATATGCTCCTGAGAGAAGTCTCTATTAATAGAAAGGATTTTACTGGAATAATTTAAATTGGACAGAAAACGGAGGCTGGAGATTGATGTGTGGGGAAGAAGGAAAGAGAGGTGGCCCCAAAGGGTGGCATAGCCGACCTCCTGGGTGTCACCTATGAAACCACAATTAAGGTAGACTCAGGTCAGCACCCAGCTGGGAAGCACCAAGACCCAGTGTGGGGTCACGTCCGCTGAACCCATGTCTGTTGCTGCACCCCCTGGGAGCCAAGGGAAGCACTGAGGTTTGGCAGAGTTCTGATAACCGTCTAGTTACTGCCTTGGGGTCGCCCTAATAGAGAACGTGCATTAAAGTGTGCATTGGTAGCACCTGCGTTTTTGATGTGACTTTGGACCCTGTGCCTTGATTGCCAGTGGAGACAATTTGGGTCTGAACTAGCTGTGGTTCAAGGCCCAGAGCATTGGTTCTTATCCCGCCCTGTGCTCTTCACAACTGCAGATGGCAGAGTCCTTCCTGAGGAGGCGAGGTGTGAGCAGGGCCTCAGCACCCATAGGTTTTCAAGTGCCCCCACTATTGTTAAATTTGCCAGCCTGGGAGACAGATGTCCAGGGGATTTTGTGGGTGCTGTCAAAGTGAAGGTGCAACCATTGGCCTCTAGAGGGCCGTGTGTCCCAGACTTCGAGCAAGGAAGGTGAAGGATTTCTTTTTCAGAGAATTTAGTAGAAAACACCTAGTCTGCAAAAACCCATTGTGCCTGCTTTAGTCTAGCCACAGTCACAGGGTAAGTTCCAGGGCAGGGTAAACTGCACATGACATGAAATATGACCATTAAAGGGCAAAGCATATTCTCCTTGAGGGCAAAGAGGCGGACCTTGTTAAATATAATTTGTTTTCGAGCTATAAATCATGGAGGGAAGCCATTGCGGCTAATGGGGGTTTGTTCCAGAGAGTGAACTCTGAGAGCATGGTAGGGGGTGGAGGCTTACAAAGGGTGGTCTGCATGGTAGAATGTGCCCCAGCCCGTATCTCTCTTTCCTGAAATCCCATGGAATATTCTGCCGAGAACAGGACAGGGGAGGACTCTGGGGACCAAAGGTTGTGGAGAACTTCTGGAAGGAGGAAAGGATGGTGCTAACAGAAAAGTCAAAGCAGACAAGGCATTCCCAGGGTAAGCCTGTAGGGGAGGTGGGTGCTATTTTTCAGAATGGACCTTTCTAGAAGTGGCTGGGGTAGGAATGGGAGCAAGGGAAACATGGCGCCAACTTACTTCCATACAGTTTTCTGGGCCGTCCCTACACCACCGCTCCTCACAGCAATCACCAGGACAGCGAGGCGTTTGCTCTGGGCAGGAGGTGGGCTACGGCTTCAAGGGGGAGGTGGGTGTGCCTTCGCCCTCTGGGGGAAGGGGTGGTCCCTAGTGAGGCCTGCGAGTCAGCATCAACCTGAGCTTGCCGTTGTGCCCCTTGTTTAGCGGAGAGACTGGAAATTGTAAAGGCCACCGTGTCCCCGGTCCTTCATGAGGAAGGTGAACAACCAGGAATCATGACGCGTTTGGAGCCAACCCTCAGCGATTAGAGGAACAGCTGGCCCTCAAGGAAGCAGATGAGTCTGGGAACAGAAAGGAATTTTCCAAGAATCTCAGAGCATCCTCCATGTATTTCTGAGAACATAGTGCATCTACAAAACCAAAGCAGGTTCTGTGAAAACAAGGCAGCGAGAACAAGAGAGTTTTTAGAAATTAAGCATGTGATGGTCAAATCTTTCTAAAACATCAGTAGATGAAGACAGAAGGTAAAACCAAGGAGAATTTAAAGCAAAAGATGAGAGATGAGAAGCCACTGGCTGGTTCAGTCTGTAGAGCATGTGACTCTTGATCTTGGGCTCATGAGTTCGAGCCCCATATTGGGTGTAGAGATTACTTAGTAAATAAAAGTTTTTTTTTTTTAAAGACAAAGAGATGAAAAATATGACAGAAATTGGAAAAGAAATTAGAATCTGAGGTGAGAGGCCTATCCATTTTAGCTATAAGAACTCTAGAAAGAACAGACATGAAAGAATTAACATTATCCAATAAATGAGAAATGAAAACTCAGAGCCAGGGGAAAATGATTCTTCAGATGGAAAGACTTTACCAACCACATGGAATGAAAGCAGAAAGCCCAGAGACGTTCTGCTAAAACAGTGGAAGGTCAGGAACAAAGAAGAAGATCCTAAAAGTGTCCAGAGATGGGGGAAAAGCTACCCGCCAAGGAGTAAGCACTATGTTTGAAGCTGACTTTTCAACAACACTAGAAATAGAGACATGTGCTTAGCATTCTTAAGGAAAATGATTTGAGATGACACTTCCACCACCAACTAACATAAGGGAAAAAACATCAGACACGCAGACTGCTCTTCCTGCCCATGGGCCCTGTCCCTGTGCTTTCATAAAACCACTTTTTTGCACCAAAAAACAAAAACCATGAGACACACAGTGTCAGGAAATGCAAGATGTACATCATTTTCAGCGCACCTTTTTCAAAATGACCACTTGAGGAGAATTTGGTAGAACAAAATGAAACTGAGGAGGACAACATGGCGCCCAGGAACCTGGAGCCACTTTGAGAGTGTGAGGACAGGGGGCACCCAGGGGGCTCAGGTCATGATCTCATGGTTCATGAGTTTGAGCCCCATGTTGGGCTGTGTGTTGGCAGCTTGGAGCCTGCTTGGGATTCTCTCTCTCTCTCTCTCTGTTCCTCTCTGCCCTCCCCTGCTCTTTCTCCTCTCAAAATTTAAAAAAAAAAAATGCAAAGAACAAATCCCAGGAGGACATCAGGCCATACTAGACCCATCAACAAATGGAAGGATTTGACGGTGGAAAATCAAAGAACTGGGGAAGAAAGCGCCACACATGCTACACACCCTCTTCCTGCCTCTGTGTCTCCACAGAAATTGTGTCCTCTCCAGCGTATTTTCAAGGCCGCTCTCCCAGGCTCCTCTTTTCTTCATGCAGGTAGAGAAACACGTGAATGACGCAGTTTCCAAAGGCGCCACCGTTGTGACGGGCGGGAAGCGACACCAACTTGGAAAAAACTTCTTTGAGCCCACACTGCTCAGCAGTGTCACCCAGGACATGCTCTGCTCTCACGAGGAGACGTTTGGGCCTCTGGCACCAGTTATCAAGTGAGACCACCCAGCGGGGAGATGAGGGAAGAGGGACACTAGAAAGGAACGTGTTTCAAGTGCCGTTTCAAGGGCCTGGGGCTGGAAGGCAGGGCTGTGCTGTGTCAGCAGAAAGTTGGTGTCAGGCTCTTGTTCCTTTGAAAAGGATCTAATTTTTCTTTTCTGGAGACTATCAAGATTTCTCACGGCCTTTGATGTTTGTAAGCTTTCCTGGTGAGGCAGTCGTGAGCGTCTTCATGCTGTGGTCCTAATGTCTTCCTTTAAGATCTAAGGTGTGTGTCTAGACCTGGGAAGTTACTAGTCATTGTTTCTCCGGATAGTTCTCTCCCCTCCGTTCATTCTGGACCGGCCTTCTAGGTCTGTGATGGAGACATGTCTATGTCACCCTCACTCCTCTTCCCTCCTCCTTCATCTGTTTCTGATGCCTTCTGAGACCCACCCCCCTGCCGCGTGCCAGCTAAGCTGTCCATTCCTGAGATATCCCACCACATTCCTGCCCAACCCCCACCACATTCCTGCCGTCACTCTGTCACACTTACTATCTCCAGGTCTTTGTTCCTCCCCGTAAAGGAGTCTCCCCACTTCCCCGCTCTCCTTTGCCGTGGACACTTATCCTTTCTGCATTTTACTCTGTCTCACTGTCACCGCCTCCTGGCTCATAGGTCCTTCTGTTTGTTATCCTTCTCCATCTCCGAGCTCCACCACTGTCCTGTGGTTTTCTCTGGGAATTCATCTCCAGTCCCTCCACCTCTGAGAGGCCTCAACTGGCAGTATCTGCCTTGGGGATGGGGAGAAAGGCTTCAACCTTTTGCTGGGCTGTTTCTGATACATTTGAGCCTCAGGAGGGAAGCTTCTAGTATTAAAATACAGTCTCGACTCTATTGCCCAGGCCCCAGGTATTTTTTGCTTCCTGGGGTATTTTTGTAGCGACCTCTGGAGTCACAAGGGGTTCGAGGGAAGAGGCCTCTGGTCCATGCTGCTGTTGACACTTGTCACAGGTGAGTCCCCAGGCTGGGCTCGAGCCCAGCCTGGGCCCTGCCACGTGGCACCGGTCCAAGGAGCCAGGTCTTTGGGCAGCAGCGTCTGAATCCACAGCACCGCCTCTCACAGGCTCCGCAGAGTGGCCTGTCTCCCTCCTCCCTCCTCCGTGCGGGCCCAGAGTTCTCCCCACCCCGGGAAGCCACAGTCCCCTCAGGGTCCAGCCACCTTCTCGGCTTCCAGAAGTGTCTTGTGTTAGTTGCTCATGGAGGGTTTCTGAGCTAAGCTGCTCGATCACGCGCTCTCTCTCTCCCCTCCAGTATCTCCAGCATCAAGTTCCCAGGGAGACCTGGCTCCTGTGCTGTTTTGCCCAGGACAGAGGTCTCTCTTATCATTTGCTCTCCCAGCTTCGTTACATATTAACCGACCACTGGGGAAGTGGACCACTCCAAGAACTTTCGTCTTCTCTGTCTTAAAACAAGGTTTTTTTTATCTAGAACATGAACTTGATGTCTTCACAGAGTTGAAAGGAAGCAGTGGTTAGGAATGCAGGCTTTGGAATTGAACTGGGTATAGATTCAGGCTTTGCTGCTTCATACGTGTGAGCCCTCAGACAGACTGACTTCCCTGAGCCCCAGGGTCCCTGTGTGGGGAAGGGTTAGAACCTAGGACCTGCTTCGCAGAGCAGTTACAGGGTTTGAACGACATAACGTGCATAAAGCACTTGCACGGTGCCTGATGTCATTCTGGTGGTGGTTCGGTCCGGGAGGAGGTTGTCACTAGCGGGCTCTGGTCTTAGCACACCTCCCCTCGGGGCTCACAGTGCACAGCGGAATGTGAAAACTCCCGGTGATGCTCTGTCGGTGATGCTATTGCTGTGTTTTTGAGGGGCAGGGGGCGGAGGGGACATCAGGCAAGCCCTGTTCTGTTCTCCGGCGACCAAAACGGCTTGCCGTCTGTCTGCAAGCAGGCAAGCCTAGGAGACACAGCTGTTCATCTGCAGGACAAGTGATCCTCCTGGGGTCCCCTCCTGGGCCTCCCCCAGAGCCTCTTGTGTAGACAGGAGCCCCAAGGAGTCCAGCCGGCTCTGCTCGCTGCCTTCAGAGAAATCTCTGAATTTAAGAATCGGGGCGCTCAGAGCCCTCTGCCCCAGAAGAATGCTTCTCAGATCTTGTTCTGGAAAGAAAGCAACAAGGCTGGAAGAGGCGACATGGGGCTTTGGTTTCTCCGCTCTTCGTCCTAGGGAGGAGTACACGCAGAGCCCTGGCCCCGGCTTCCTGGGGATGGCGTGCTTTCTGCCACATTTGGCTGCTTAATTTTTTAATTTTAAACATTTTATTACATTTATGTATTTTTGAGTGCGAGAAAGAAAGAGCGCGCATGCCAGCTGGGAAGGGGCAGAGAGAGAGGGAGACACCGAATCTGAAGCAGGCTCCAGGCTCTGAGCAGCCAGCACAGAGCCCAGCATGGGGCTCGAACTCAGGAACTGCCAGATGGTGACCAGAGCCGAAGTTGGATGTTTAACCGACTGAGTCACCGGGCGCCCTGCTAAAGTTGGTGCTGATTGTTACATAGTCCCAGCAGGCTGCAAGAGCTGTGATCCTTTTTGAAGGCATTTGGTTTGACGTTCCAGGTTCGCCGCCGTTCCCTACCGCCACCTGCTTGCCTCTCGTTCTCTGGGAAGAGAGGACCCATTGCGTTGAGCAGGGGGCGGTATTTGCGTGTGTGCTCGGCCCTGGGGTCTCTGCAGAACTCCCGACTTACCCCGCACCGTGATTCGGGAAACCAGTCAGGAGACAGGAGAGCTGTTGTCTTTGCCCTCCCCCTGCAGCCCTTGCTGAGCACCCCTTTAACTCTGGCAGGTTCGACACGGAGGAGGAGGCTGTGGCAATCGCTAATGCGACTGACGTCGGGCTGGCAGGTGGGTGCTCCTCCTCGTTGGGGGGGGGGCGGTCGTAACCACTCAAGGGGAGGCTGGCAGTGGCCTTTTAAACATCACCCTGGGTTTCCAGTCGGAAACACCACTGGAGCATATGTTTTGCTGTTCTCCAGGGCGCAAGCGGGTTTGTGCAAGTTCACAGCCTTCTTCCTGGTCCTTCTGCATTTGGGAGCTCCTGGTGAGAGCTGGGGGCAGCTTGTGGGTGGAGACATGCACCCCGAAAGTCCCACGTTCTCAGAGGCTTGATGCCTGGAAATTCCTTGTCTTCCTCCATTCTGCCTGGCTCCTGGCAACCTGAGCCAGACGGAGGGGTGCAGCAGGGACGGTGAAAGTAGCAGTGACCATGCGTGCAGACGACCTGAGTGGCCACCATCCTTTTAGTTTGCAGATGGTCAGGGTGGCCACAGGACGCACCCTATTGCCCTGACACCATCATATGCACATAAATGCACTCAGCAAATCTGCATTTAGCTTCTGCAGTGAGGGAAGCGCGGAGGAAGGTACAAAGACATAGAGACACACTACTGCCCCCCAGAAGCTTCCCCTCCAGGGGTAAGCGAAGGACGTGACACAGAGGAAGGCCACGCACACTGTGGAGGCCCTTCCCCCAGCCGTCTGCGCAGACTTATCATAAGACATGTGCATGAGTGCCTGTGACACTGCGCTCAGTGACCTTCCCTCCCTTCCCGACGGGAGGCGGGCAGAGGAGACCGCAGCCTGCGCTGGGTGACCCGTGTCGGGCAGAGATGGGAGCGGAGAGATTCTGGGCACAGGGGACCGAGGGAGTTCAGTTTGGAAGGGATGTTTGGAAAGGACGGTTGGTGATGGGTGCGATGGAAGGCGACGCTGAAAATGACTAGACACTCACCTGTGGCATCCTCCGCTTTAGACGTGACTATACATGCTGTGTGTGTCCTTTGTCCCCATGACAGGTTATTTTTACTCTCAAGACCCAGCCCAGATCTGGAGAGTGGCGGAGCAGCTGGAAGTGGGCATGGTCGGCGTGAACGAGGGACTGATCTCCTCTGTGGAGTGCCCCTTCGGCGGGGTGAAGCAGTCCGGCCTCGGGCGAGAGGGGTCCAAGTACGGCATCGACGAGTACCTGGAACTCAAATACGTGTGCTTCGGGGGCTTGTAGGGTGCGTCAGTTCCTTAAACAATAAAAAAGGAAGCTGACCTACACATACGGGGACATGCCATCCATTACTCTAGGTGAACTTCTAGGTTATCGGAATTAGGAATGTTTCCAAACTCCTCCAGTACTCAGTCTTAAGCAGAGGTGAGCCCCACCCCTCCTCTTACCTAATTAGGGACCAACAGAAGCCACGTGCCTGGGGTGCAGACTCCCCAAGAACCAGCGCTGTGTGTATAGAGCGGAGCCCTGGGACTCCACCCCGGAGCCAGGTGCAGGAGGCCCAGGTGCAGCAGGAAGCAGGTGCAGACGAGGCAGGTGCAGCGCGAGGCAGGCTGAGGCAGGCTGGCCCTGGGGCCCCATCCCAGAGGCTCATCACTGCCTGAGCAGGGACCCTGCCATTTCCCTGGGACTGCGAGCTCAGACCAGAGGGGACCGCAGGGAGGACGCCTGAGCGTGATGACGGGCCGGGCAGAGGTGGGCCCACCGTCCCTGGCAGTCTCCGGGCTCAGCTCTACACACATGTGCCATGTATTCTAGGAGTTGCCACAGAGACGGAGTCAATCATTTATAAGACTTCTGAAGTAGCACAGAATTGCCTGTGTTTCTATGAAGAAAGAAGGAACACCCCTCTCTCTGTCTGGACATTTTTCTTTTTGTTTTTCAGTAATCTCTACACCCAGTATGGGGCTCAGACTCACGACCCTAAGATCAAGAGTCACGTGCTCCATTGACAAGCCAGCCGGGCGCCCCGGGACCACTGTTTCAGTTAAAGCTTCCTCGTCCTAAATTTACTACTTAAAGATCGTGTGCTCATTTCCGTCTGCTTTCCATTCGGTTTCGTTCCCTTCAGGAAGCCAGCCTAAGTGGAAAGCAGGGATCAGCAGAGACAGCAGAGAAAGGGAAGGTGCACAAAGGCCTGGTGGGCGGCCCTTCCCTGGGGGTAGCTTAGTTGCAAACTGTTTTTTGCAAATTTTTGCAAAGAAAGGAAGAAAATCCAGTGCAAGTAAAGGGGCCATTATTCTCAGTAGCAGCAGAGCCCCCACCCCCACTCCCTGGTGTCCAGCTGTGGCTTTGCCAAGGTGAGGAAGACTGGTGCCCGCCTGTGCTCCTACCCAAGACAGAGGGAAGCAGTGGTTGCCCGCGGCCCCCCCTTCCCGTGCTCACCCCCAAAGAGTAGGAGCAGTCTCCCCACAACGCAGCTGAATTTCTGTAACTGCCAGTCCACCTAGTGAAAGAGGCGTGAGGCCCTGAATTTCAGGCACTTCTAATCCAGTAAGAGTTTTTACAGCTCATCATTTGAAACAAAAATGACCCAGCGCTTCCCATTCCTCTGAAAGAAAATTCTAGGCCTTTCTGGACACGTCTCCCATGCATACGGATACACTGAAGAAAAAGAAGAAAGGCTGTTCTTGGGCAGAGATGAAGCTCTTTCCCTTCCCACTCTCTCTGTGCACGGAATCCACCAACATCCGTGGGTGTTCTGGGTGGTGGAAGGAGAAAGTCGTTCCTACCCCGACTGCGCCCCACCCCTGGCCCCCAGGGCTTAGCATTTGTCCCTGCAGCAGGGGAGCTGTGGGTAAGTCCCAACAGTGCGGAATGCCCGGGCGCAGGAGGCACTCACCGCTGGTCCCGGAGCTCCCTTGTGTTCAGCCCGCATCTCCCCAGCCGCGTCCTGATTCCCACTGAAGTGAGCTGAAACCTGCCTCCCGGTGCTTGCCTAACCCAGGCCCTGTGGAGAGTCACATACGCAGCATATTGACAACTTATTTCTACCTTTAGTTTTTATAATATTGGGTTTATAGAACCCTAATTACTTAGGATTCGGGTGTGTCCATCTGTTTCTGTTAAAAAATGCGATCACGTTATTTGTTAGAAGTTAGGAACACCGATGCTTGGAGGTGTTGAGAATACATTCAAAGTTACATGTGACACTTTGCAAACCAGTGGGTCCCTCGGCTGGGTGGCAGATCTGAGTTTTCTGGTATATTTGGCTCACTGGCTGCATAAACTGAGGTTCAGAGATTCCATTGCAAGATCTCGGCTTAATTTTGTAATTAAAATAATTTGGGAAGGAAAGAGGTTGCTGTTTAGTAAAATTGTTCTAGGTTGTGGGAAGAAAGAGAAGTGTCTTTAATTGAATGTTTTGGGGGTTATTTTTCAATAACGTGACCATGTGTGACCAGGGGTTGGCAGACTGCAGCTCACAAGCCAAATGTAGCCTGCGACCTGATTCTGTACAGCCCAGAGGTAGGACTGGTTTTTGTATTTCCAAGTGACCAGGGGAAAAAATCAAAAGAATAATATTTCACAACACAAAACCATGTGAAATTCAGATTTTAGATTCCATCAATAAAACTTTATTGAAACACAGCCATGCCCATTCATTTCACATTGGATCCATGGCCACTTTGTGAGCAGAGGTAAGTACTGGCGACACAGCCAGTGCGACCTGCAACGCCTGCGTCATTTCCTCTGACTCTTCACAGAGAGTCTCTGCCCTCCCCTGATCCAGAGATCCTGAGCCTGAGGGTGAGACCGGCCTTCCTGCGCTTACCGGGCATTATTTTATTTTATTGAACACCTGTGTAAAAGCATTTTTCTGGGCATCTTCTCATCAAGAATTTGCCAGCAATTATTGCATGACTCAGATTAAATTATCCAGATAACACGAGTCTGTCAGCCTAGAGAAAACTTCTCAATTTACTTTTCCCAGCTAGACAAGGATTCTCATTACAACGGTCTACCTGAATCTGTTATATTTACCTCTTTCGAACACAATTTTATGCCACATGTTGTGTCCTTTTTCCTTTATTCTTGAGGAAAGACTCTGTGAAAATAGAGATCAGAAGCACAATGCAAATATATTTTGGTGATAACTTATTAACTTTAGGTTATGCCACATGACTGCCTTCTCAGAAGGCTGGGGCCCGGGGTTTTAATGATTCACGTACAGCTATGTTAGACGGCATTTTACTAGAGCAGTAGTGATGTGGTGATTGTGTGTGTGTGTGTGTGTGTGTGTGCGCACATGCTATATTTTGTAGAATAAGCATAGTGGGAAGTGTGGAGCCCTTCTGCTTTTTAAATGTGCACATGACTCACTTTTACGGTTTTTGATAATTGTGTACGTGTCTCAGTATCGTGTATGCAGTGTTGTATGTGTCGTTAATAAATGTTGCATTAACAGAATTTCCTGTTTCTGTGTTAGGGTTTCTAGTTGTTTTTTTCCCCTTGCCAGTGCATTTTGAGTTTATACTGGATATTGTTAGACCAATTCAGATATGTGTGAAGACTTAGACTCTGCCATCCCAAGGTGCTGCCTTGGGACCACTGTGAGCTGAAGATGCTCTGGACAGGCAGACATCAGAAAAGCTGTCTTTCCCCCGATTTTCTTAAAAGCAGGACCTGAGTTTACAGAGGGGCGCCCTCTTCTGGGAAGGACGGAGGTTGGTCCCGAGAGATGCCTCTGGGCCCTGTCAGCCTGGAGAGGGCACCAAAGGAATCTATGTAACAGATTTCCCCAACTGGCCTTTCTCTCTGCCCTTGAAAGCCCACAGCTGCTCCCTCTGTCCTGCCTTCTCCGCAAACTGACCCTTCTTTGTTGAAGACACTGTGGAAGCCAAAGGGCTGAGCCACCTCCCCATGCTCCTCCCCGCTGCTGTCCCTGTTTCCCCTAGGCATGCACGCTCATCAACTCCTGTGTGCTCTTCCCTTGTTCCTCTAGCTTTCATGGCAGGGGGCTCAGCCAGGACTGCAGAAGGGTAGATGGAAAGGTATTTCCCCCTCCTTTGTAAAGAGAGCTCCCTCCCTCCCGGGAGACCTGTAGTCTGTGAACTCCATGCACCAGGAGCCTGCAGCTGAAATTTTATATCCTGACATCTGTCCTGTGGTCTGTGCTCATGAGATGTTTGCCGAACTGGGCGGCAAACATACCTGGTTTTAAGTGTGGCCACGTGACAGCATTTTCTCCAGCTTTCCACGTCTGCCAGCCTCTCCTCCTCCTACCCGTTATGTACTTTCCCCCAGGTTCGGGTTTTTCTGCTACAGCAGACTTTGGGGAAGAAACTCCCCCAAACCCTGTTCTTCAGACATAATCAGTGTTAACTATTTTAACAGTGTATCTTTTTTTTGTTGTTAATTTATTTTTGAGAGACAGAGAAAGACAGTGCGAGCAGGGGAGGGTCACAGAGAGGGAGACACAGAATCCAAAGCAGGCTCCAGGCTCTGAGCTAGCTGTCAGCACAGAGCCCGACGCGGGGCTCGAACCCACGAACCGTGAGATCATGACCTGAGCTGAAGCCGGACGCTCAACCAACTGAGCCACCCAGGCGCCCCTAACAGTGTATCTTATATTTTCACCCACTGTTCATTTAGATTTTCAGAAATTTCATGTGACCTTGCTGAACGTGACGTTGAACAAAGGTAGATTTTTCATTAGAACAAAGATCAATGCCACTGGACACCTCTGTCATTCCATTGACATCATGCATTTCTTTTCACCTGCTTTGGTTTTTTTTAACCTTTTTTAATGTTTATTTTTGAGACAGAGAGAGACAGCGTGAGCAGGGAAGGGGCAGAGAGAGAGGGAGACACAGAATCCAAAGCAGGTGCCCGGCTCTGAGCTGTTGGCACAGAACCTGACGAGGAGCTTGAACTAAGACTGTGAGATCATGACCTGAGCTGAAGTCAGTCACTCAACCAACTGAGCCACCCAGGCGCCCCAACACCTGCTTTGATTTTTTTAAAAAATGAATATAGAGGGGTGCCTGGGTGGCTCAGTCACTTAAGTGTTGGACTCTTAATTTTGCCTCAGGTCATGATCTGACAGTTCATGGATTAGGACCCCACGTCGGGTTCTTTGCTGTGTGGAGCCTGCTTGGGATTCTCTCTGCCCCCCCCCCCCCCGTCTCTCTCTCCCAAAATAAATAAACTTTTTAAAAAATGAACATAGGGTATTTTATTTAACTCATCAATGAGGAACCTAGTAAGGGTATTATAACCAGTTAAAAGAAGCCAAAAACTCCCCAAATTTGTACAGGTGAGGAACATTGAAACGAATGGAAGCACACCGTGTTAAGAGGGAAGTCATCAAACTCTAGGACCAGAAAGAACTTGCATTTCGAACTGCTCTTCTCTACAATGTTAGAGAGTCTAAAAATGCCTCCAGGGCAATGTGTGAGAACCAGATAACCCAGGAAGGCTCTGCTCTGTGTAGACAATGCATAATTTCCCACTGAAGCTGCTTTTGATTGTGATTTTTAAAGTTACTTTATCACCAGGAGAAAGTCTTCACGTACCTCTCAATTTGTGGGGGTTTTATGCGCTTGGCCTAGGCCTCTACTTGGAGGTAAGTGTCACTTTGCATTTTCCTCCTCTTTCTTCCGTTATCTGTTGGTTAGTGTCCATCTACTACGGCCGCTTCATTTCCAGTTCAGCCTGCAACAAATTAAATGGCACATTAGCGTGGTCTTCTTTTAGGAAGTCTGGGAAACCTCTCTGGAAAAACATAAGGTCCTGCTTATTCTGAGAGCACTGAAAAGCTTCCAGCATGTTCCATTTGTGTGTGCTATTTATAAATGAAAGGAAATGGGTTTGGAAATTAGCAGTCTGCAACTTTACTTATCATTTGTCTATTTTATCAGCTAACAAGGACAGGCTCGCCACAGGTTAGGCCACAGACAGTCCCCTGTCCCAGGGGTTCAAAGGACATGGATGTTTTTGCAGATGTTTGGTCAGATTAGGGAAGATTTCTTTCTTCCTTTCTTCCTGTGGTGCTCAGGCCTTGGGCTTTCAACTCTGGGCTCATCACCTTCAGGACAGAGACGATAATACTAAGTAGGCTTCAAAGACGGGGAATTTTGCCATTCGGTAAACTCATCTCAAAAAGGGAGACTCTAGCTGGAGACATGCTGGTTTTGCATTTTTGTTTAACTCGTTCCTGATTTTAATGGAAAAGCTTTTAGTATCTCACTGTTAAATCATCAGTTTCCTCCCAACATCTTTCAACCTTCTATTTTGAAATAATTATAAATTCACAGGAGGATGCACAAGGAACAGATTCCTCTGTACCTCTTACCTATTCTCCCCCAGAGGTTACTGCCTTACATAACCAAACCAGGAAACTGACACTCATTAGCATAACACTATAAGTCAGGCCTCTGCCAGCTTGCCCCGTTTTCATGTGTGTGTTATCAACTTAAGCACATCAGCAGGTAGGTTAGTGCAGTCACTGCCAGATCAAGATACAGAGCCATTTCGTCCCCACCAAGGAAATCCCTTCCTGCTATCCCTTTATACTTAGCAGGCTTTGAAAGTAAAGTCACTTGGGCAGGTTTCTTGTTAAAATTCACTCAAGTGTAACGTGCATGCAAAGAAAAGCATATATAAGTAAGTGAACTTGCTGAATCTTCACAAACTGGGGACACCATGTGACCGGCACCTGGAACAAGAAACGGAGCACTGCCAGGCCCTGCCTGTGACCTTTTGGAATGACCAGTTTTTCAGTGAGGTCTCTGGACTACAGCTCTCTCTCTAGATGCCAAAAAACCTCTCATTCTCCCCCCAGATCAAAAGGAAAACACTTCTACTTTGGGGAACCTTTATTTTTTTAATGATATATTTTTTTATGTCTTTTATTTATTTTTGAGCGACAGAGAGAGACAGTGCGAGCAGGGGAGGGTCAGAGAGAGAGGGAGACACAGAATCCGAAGCAGGTTGCAGGCTCTGAGCTGTCAGCACACAAACAGTGAGCTCCTGAACTGAGCCGAAGCCGGACGCTTAACCGACTGAGCCACCCAGGCGCCCCTGGGGAACCTTTAAAGTAAGAGCTTAATGCTAAGTGTTAGGTGGACTCAGATTAAGCTTAGAGGTTTTTTATTTTGTTTTGAATGTATCTGCAGTAGTGGAAAGTCATCACTGTTGAGATGATAAAGATTTGATGCAAAGGTCAGCTTGGGTCTCTCAGGAACTGAGTACAGAGCTCTCACAGGACTGAGGACGACCTTGGAGCCCTGAACTTAGTTTAGGTAACCACAGCAGTCCCATCCCCATGACTGGGATCTTCACTTCAGCAAGTATTTTTCTGGTCCAAGGTCCTAAAAGATTCATTTAATTGGCTTGGAAAGAAGGAAACGTGAGGGGTAAAAATCTCCAAAGGTGGATGCATACATATTATATGATCCCATTTAAATGAACTCTGGAAAATTCAAGCGAATCTATAGTGACTGTGGATCAGGGGTTGCCTGAGGGAGGGAGAGGTTACAGTGTGTCACAGGAAATTCCATCTCAGTTGTGGGGACGGTTTCCCCGTTGTACCCACATTAACACTTACCAAATTGCGTCCAGTGTTTGCAGTTTATTACAATCCATTATACCTCACATACAATTCTTTTAAGTCAACGAAGTTTTGATTCTAAGACTTTTAACCCAACCCAGTGTCTGGCCCTCATAAGCAGCCCAGGTAACAGGCAGGCACGAATGCGAAGCTTTAGGGAACCGACAGGTAACACGCCGCCCTTTCGGAGTTCACAACTGGGAACGCGACGCAGGAGGTACACAGTCGGGGTACACAGATAAAACGCGGGCTCCACAATGGGTAGAAAAAGGTTAGGGGCTGTAACTTCCCAATCGGCACACCTCTGCCAGCTGAGGCCTCCTCCAGCAGGGGGCGCCCGGCCGTTAATGTCGGGGTAGGGGGCTCACACGGGAAGAGTGGTGGAGGGGTGCCCTGCGGCACAGGCGGGGTGCGGGGGGCCTCTCTGCAGGCTCATGGCTCACGCGGGGCCCGCCCTCCGGGTGCCCCAGACCCACAGCGGGGGCGGGGGCAGAGCTGGGCATGTGCAGTCCCTCCCGCTGAGGCAGGCACTTGGACGGGCCGGGAATCGGTGTGTGACGTTGGAAGGGGCTCTGGAGACTGCTCTCCACCTTCTTCAGTCACAAACCCCGCCAGGGGGATGCGGAGTTCACGTCCTCCTCCACAGACTTAGAGCCAGCAGCAAGGGTCTCCTCAACCGACTTCTCCCTCGCAGCTGCCGGGGGTCCTTCCCTCCACTGGGGGTGCGCCCCGAACTGCGCCCTGAACTGCGCCCCGCCGGGCCTCCCGCTGCACCTGCCGTCAGGGACCCCGCGATGGAAGGGAGGCAGAGGTCAGGCGCAGACCAGGGGCGAGGAAGCAGCACTCTGAAACACAGCGGTGGCGCCGGTGTGACTGACCCAAGGCGAGAGATGAGGGAGGCTTCTCCCTGTCGAGTGTCCTCACTGTCCGAAGGAATTCCACTGCGTCCCAGGAACAGATGGCCCAAAAAGGCCCGCGAGAATTTGCTCTCCAACAGTGGAAGGTGGGAAGTCTTTGGGTAGTGAAGGAAGAGGGAGGAAAGATGGGTTTCACAGCTTAAACATTTTGCATTCAGGTCCCACTTTTGGGCTGTGGCCCTTCCAAGGGGGACTGTCAGGACCAGTCGGGTATACACGCCTGCACCATGCACATAGAGCACTTAGCAAATTGCCCTTCCTTCTTCACCCCTGCCCTCTCTCCCGATCTCATATTTGGGCTGCGCTCCTCAGTGCCAGAGACTTCTGACTGTGCACAAAATCACCTAACTCTATTCATGAGGTTATGGCACACGTTAAGTTTATGAAGTTTGTAAGTGTTGGTGTAAAAAGCATTGCATCTTCCTTCCGGCATCACAGAGTGTATACTGAACTGGCCAGCAACACAGAAGGTGGAAGCATAGGCAGAGAAATTATTTTTTCAAATAAAATTATCATCTTACACTCTTTAGTTCTGTCGTTCCCCATAGAAGATAGTAATTAAAAACAAGAAGATCTCATGAGGATGAATATTACCAGAGAGAACAAAAGCATCTGAAAGCTTAAAGTTTTTCAAGGACCCATGGGAACTTTTCTCACTTGTTTCCACCCTGATGGTTAAAATCTGGTGGTGTAGTCCTAGTCGTATAGAAAAAGTACATCAGCACATTGTTCAGGTGTGTGCGTTCACACCCGAGGCCACGACACTGGTTCTATCTGGGATGGGGCTCACCTCTATTCTAATCTTCCCAAAGAATGCCAAGGGCACCACCCTTGGGACTACAGATGGGGAACAAGCATGAGCCAATCAGCTTCTCAGGCTACAGCTCACTCTAGGTCACTGCCCTGGGGTGCTCTGCAGTTGGGGATAGCTTGATGTTTTTTCTCATATATTTAAAATGAGATTTATTTGGTAGAAAAAGTAAGCCATTTTTTCTAAATATATTTTCTAGACATATATTTTAAACACATGTAATAAACGTCTACATCACTCTGTTATTATGGAGTGTATCTGTAGGGGCTAATTATCGTAGCCATCCCATCCTAATTAAGACTGTATTTCAGAGTTTGGGAATATATGCAAAGTTGCTGAGTCATTATCCCTCTCTATGGCCCTCCGAATGCTCAGCCTGTGAACATACTCAACAAATGTTCCATGAGTTAATCATCATTTTTACCGTGTTTAATGTAAGGGGCGAAACGGGAGGCTTCAGTGTACTTTGTTTTTCGAGGAGAAGGAAAAGGCAAAGAATGCTAATATGCTGTCTTCAACATTCAACCTACTGATCGATGACCCCCACCCTCCTTTCTATTACCTCTGGTCCTCATCATACGACTCTGGTTTAGCTCGCAGACTTCCAGGACCTGCGGTCCACACAGAGCACAGAAAGCTTGCTATCTAGAAGACACCCTGCATCTCAGAGGAACCCCTTTAATACAGACAGCCGTCGGACTCTATGGGTCCTACCAGAGAAAGCATGTTCGGAACGTCGTCCTGAGCAGCAATCAGAGCTCCTAGGAGAAATCAGCCCTCCTTAATCCGTGTTCAACTTTACCTGAGGGTCTGCAGATAGAAACAGGTGTTAATCTTTATTTTAACATAGGTGATATACTCTGCCAGCTACAAAACACAAAGCTCTTTTAAGTATAAACCTAGCATCTTACCCAACCTTTACCCCTGTTGACCAGCCTCTTTGTTAAAAGAGCAATGTTTCTGTTTTGTTTCGTGGCTCAAACACCCCAAGAAAACCGATCTTTTAAATTTAGGGGCGCACATCCATCCCAGTGTGAACGGACATTGATGTACAATTCTAACAAGAGTTAGTTCTGTGTTTTAACTCCATTAACTGGTCCTGGATTACAGCGTTCCTGTGCAGGGCCTTCGGGTTTACAACTGCTCCGTCATCTGCCCTCAGGGCCGCAGCTGAAGGACCCCCGTTTCTGACGGAACCATTCACAGGACCTTTGGGATCTCCTCTCTCCATCCGTTCTCGGCTGAAGACTGTGTGCTGATCACTGACAGACGCTCGGACACCATCAGACTGGAGTTGTGCGCTGTGCTTCAGTGCTTAATACCTAGGGAGAAGCAGCCCCGTGGGTCTGGGGGGAAACAGCCTTTCCGCTCTTGCTGTCCACACATCCAGCTGTGCTCTCTGCGCTCTCAGGGCATCACTCACACCACGGGTTGGGGTTCCTAGTGAGCATCACCGGGGGTGCTGGAGTCACACCTGAGCTTGAGCCCAGGCTTTGACACTTACCAGCTGTGTGATGCTGGACAAGATGCCAAACATCTATGGGCTTTCAGTCTCCTCCTTCCTTAAAAACTGGGAGAACGTAAGGCACCTACTCCACAGGTTTAAGGTGAGGATGAGGTGAAACAGTGCATATGAAATTGCTGCTCAGCACTCAGCGCTCAGTAAGCACTCACTAAATGGAAGCCCTCATGATTTTACTAGTTGGTTCAATCAAGTATTTTTGGTAGAATATGTGACTGCTGGGGTCAAAGTAAGAGACAGGACTGGTATAAGATCTGATCCCTGCTCTCAGAGAATTTACAGTGTCTAGATAAGGGTTTAAGACAAAGACTCATGAGAAGATGGTTCAAAACAGGTAAGAAAGATTTAAAAATAAATCTACTTGAAGCAGTATGAGGTAAGCACATACTGATCCCCTGGCATTGCTTTGGTGAAATTTCAGAGAGGACGGGACAAGAGGAGTAGGGGTCTGGACAGGAGGACAGAGGAGGCATGGGGTATGCAGTCAGGCCCCAGAACTAGTGGGAGAAGCAGACAGCCCAGCCCAACCCGCCATGGGCACTTGCCAGGTCTGTTACTCAAGCAAGTGGCTAAACTTTTCTGTGTCTCAGTTTCCTCTTCTGTGAAATGGGGATAATCATAGTGCATATGTCCCAGAGCGACTGTAGCACTGGAATTGAGATGTGCTTGAACAGGATGCAGTACATATGAAATTCATGACAACTATTAGTGCTGTGAGTCCAGAGGGGAGGCTATAAGGGTCTGCAGGGCAGTAATGACTGTCAGGGAGAGGGACAAGAGACGAAGCAAGGGGGTGGGTGGAACTGGAACGAGGCACCCCTGACCAAGCACCAACAGCTGGGGCTCAGAGCCTGGTAATAACAGGGATGGGGGCTCTCTGAATAGAATAGAGGATGCTGAAGGACAGGTGCAGGTCAGGACAGGGTGGGTGAGATAATCCAAGTGGAAAGAACTTTGCACTCTTAGGTACAAAGCTGCCTTCTAATACCAGACAGTAAATGACGAGATGTAAAGAGTGAGAGCACACATACCTCTTACACGTGTGATCGTCTGCACTTCCTGCAAGGCCCTCCCCAAGCGGGGTGCACACACACTCAATACGCATGCAATCGACCGCACCTCCTGTGGGGCGCTCCACACCTAACCACACCCTGTACGCCATCCGTCCTTCTGGGGCATCGTCCGGGCTTTAGCAGGCCTCCGTGCTCTGACAGGGTCCCATCAGCTCCTGTAAAGGGGGCCCTGGGCTTTGTCCCCCCTGCAGGGCTTGGCTCAGTGTCAGTGTGCAGGGTCAGCACCCAACATTCACCATGGGCGTTTTGCATCTCTCGACTTTGGAAGTGACTCTGTCCCTCTGTAGGAACGTGGTTGTGAAAACCTCAGTGCTCAGCAGCCACAGGGGGCCAGACAAAGGTCCCTAGGTATCCAGGAGTCAGCGCCAGCTGGGCTAGGCGAGGTGGCTGTAAGCACACGGTCCGCTCACTCTGTGGGGAAGGTCCACTTTCTGTAACAGCTGTGTGTCCATCCGCACCTGGCTAGCCAGCTAGCGGAGATGCTTGGTGCCACAGGTCACTCTGCTGCGCTTCTCAGCGAGCAGGGGTGGAGCGGTGCCACACCCCCGCGTGAGGGGGAAAGCCTGTGCCGACCTGGGCTTAAAAAACCGTCCCCACCTGCAGTCCTCCGGTGGGAGCCCGGCTGCTAACAGGCACGTTCACCCAAACTTTCTGAAAGTTAGAACACAACACAGTCACAGTGCCTTGGGACTGGGGTGGGTGAAGCCCAGACTCAGCTTCCTTCCCAAGTACAGTGCGGGGCCCCAGCCTGTTGCTCCCCCTTCCCCAAGGTAACTCTCAGCAAACTCCTAGATCCCATTATTTAAAGGCACGAGGTAAGGAGCGCCTGGAGCCCAACTCACCATATTTGGGCCTCAGCTCCATTCTTTCCTGGTCATCCATGTGACCCAGGAGAGTCTGCTTGGTTTTCTTTCTTATTTTAGTCCTCTTTCATCTGAAAGGAAGAATGAGAAGCTCAGGTCAGATTCTCAGGGAACCAGGAGCCAGGAATTAAAACACGTGGAGAAATGCAAGAATCTGCACTGTACGAATGATGTGCACACGCAGCCAGGTCCGGGTTCAGCCAACCCAAGGGTGCCGTGCATCCTGAGGAAACGCAGGACAGCCAGCAGCCACCAGCAGCCATGTGACACAGGCTCCCAGCTGAGCGTCGGGGCAGGGACCCAGTCCCCTGATAGCAATCCTCAGTGCCTGTGTCTTTGCACAGCAAGCTTCTCTTCGTGGGTTAGTTCTTTACTCAGAAAAACCCGGAGGGGCGTCTGGGTGGCTCAGTCAGGTAAGTGTCTCTTGATCTGGGCTCAGGTCATGATTTCTGGGGTTCATGAGTTCAGGCTGACAGTTTGGAGCCTGCCTGGGATTCTCTCTCTCTCCCCCTTTCTCTCTCCGACCCTCTCCTCTTCTCTCTCTCTCTCTCAGAATAAAGAAAAAAAGAAAGAAAAACCCGGAAGCACATGTCTTCCCCTGAACCTATACTGGCCTGGAATGTCCAAAATGTAGAATGAACAGGTCACATAAACTAGCAACCAGGAAAACAAAACAAACAAAAAACAACACACAGAAAAATATAACAGGTTCCCCGAAACCAATAAGCAATAATCCAGTTTTCATTTTTTCACTACGCATGAAGACAACTGCGCTGCTCCCCTGTGCATCATCCAGGCTTCAGGGGATTCTCTGAAAGCACGCTTCAAAGTCACGGTTAGGTGTGCTGAGGACATTTCCTGGGCCTGGGCCAGCTTTCTGATCGGTTGCTGACTAAGAGCTTGGGCCTCTAGTGCTTGACTTAGTGCTTGCTGGCTGGGTGACTCTGAGATAATTTTTTGATAGTTTTGTGACTCCATGTTCCTATCTGTAAAATGGGAGTAAAAATAGTCCCTTTTTATACGGTTGTTGGGAGGACTGAGTAATGTATGTAAAGCACTCAGAGCCACTCATCAAAATGACAGATACTCAATAAATGGTCACAGTCAATCACTTTAATCACCACCATCTGCTTGATAATATGTCACAAAACTATAGAATTTGTTTTTTTAGGGGCACCTGGGTGGCTCAGTCGGTTAAGCCTCCGACTTCGGCTCAGGTCAGATCTGACGTTCGTGGGTTCAAGCCCCGTGTCAGGCTCTGTGCTAACAGCTCAGAACCTGGAACCTGCTTCCGGTTCTGTGTCTCCTTCTCTCTCTGCCCCTCCCCCTCTCATGCTCTGTCTCTCTATCAAAAATAAATAAAACATTAAAAAAAATTTTTAAATAATAAAAAAAAATTTTTTTAATTTTGTTTTTTTAAAACTGTCAGAGAAATTTTACTTGGGGATTTAGACCTCTGAGTACTTGTACTTCCCCTCCCTCCCCCTTCACCAGCCTCACCTTTGGGAAGTAAGCACAAATAAAACCAAGATCATGTAAGTGGTTTCAAAAAATAACTATTAATTACGCTATACATTTTTTTTTAATCGTATCTCCATTGGAGAGTATTTAGTGTTTCATAAAGGAAGGTGGACCACCCGACACTGTCTTCTAAGGACTTAAGTAATCACTGTCTCTACAAATCCTCTCCCACAGGGCTGGGCACAGAGTTCTGGAAGATTCGGTCAATGGGGCAGCTCATCGGCTTCTCAGAGGTCAGCTCCATGAAAAAAGGAAGAAGGAACAACCTGAAGTAAAATGTCTCTTCAGTGATCACATGGCCTTGATGAAAGTTTTGCGTGTATTAAATAGATTTCAAATAGAGTCTACTGTTGCTGCGTACCAAACAACAGAAATCTAAATGTGCAGGAGTGTTCTGGAAATCCTAGCTCTCCTGAGGGCTGGCTGGTCAGTTGGGCCACTCTGGGAGTGACACAGTCCACACAGTGTAAGACGAAACAGTGTAACAGGAGACTGGATGCAGGATCCCTGCCCCTTCTAGGCAACAAGGAGCTGCCTCTGCTATTATTCCATTTATCTGGGCACCTACACCTTGTGGGGGCCAGTGCCTTATAAAGGGCTTTTTAAAAGTAGGCTCCACACCCAATATGGAGTTTGAACTCACTTCCTTGAACTCAAGTCACAGGCCCCACGCCCAACATGGGGCTTGAACTCACAACCTTGAGCTCAAGAGGTACACACTCTACCAACTAAGCCAGACAGGTGCTCCTATATAGGACTCTGTCGGGGTGCCTGGGTGGCTCAGTCGCTTAACTGTCCGGCTGCTCCTCAGGTCATGATCTTACGGTTCATGGGTTCAAGCCCAGCATCGGGCTCTGTGCTGACAGCTAGCTGAGAGCCTAGAGCCTGTCTTCAGATTCTGTGTGTGTATCTCTCTCTCTGATCCTCCTCTGCTAACGTGCTCGCTCTCTCGCTCGCTCTCTCTCTCTCTCTCTCTCTCCCCCCCGCCAAAACAACAAAAAAAATTTTTTTAATTTTAAAAATAAAAATAAAAAAATAAAGTCTACTTTGTCTTATAAAAAAAGTGTGACTGTCATATGGTTCAGTGGCTAACCAAGCCCGGCAAAAGTGACTGCAGCTATCAGGTCCCATTTCATGATATGTCTTTATTGCAGGTAAAAACACAGACAAGCAGGCCAGGTACGTCTTGCAGCAGAAGACACAAAGCCAGGGTGAGCCCCCTGTCAGCGCCAGTAGAATGAGAAGCACTGTGATTACAGAGAGTATACTCCTCCCTGGAAAACAGAAACCCAGAGTGCACATGGTTACAGATGACTCGCACAGACTCGCACAACAACGGTGTCTCAACGGCTCACCAGGAATGTTTCTGAGTTCCTCTGGCACAGGCCACCTGTATTGCTGGCTGATCACACCTCATGGGGCTGGTGGCAGAGCATGAGCAAGGTCAAATACAGACAAGCAGGAATGATACGAAAGAGCAGTACCTGGGAGGCTCAGTTAATTAAGCTTCTGACTTCGGTTTCTGACCTCGCAGTTTGTGAGTTTGAGCCACACATGGGGCTCTGTGTTGACGGCTCAGAGCCTGGAGCCTGCTTGGGATTCTGTGTCTCCCTCTCTCTCTCTGCCCCTCCCCCATGTTCATTCGTTCTCTCTCTCTCTCTCTCTAAGAAATAAATTTTAAAAAAGCGAATAACATGAAAGTACTCTACTTTTGTCCAATCAGCTCAGGGACCTCATGGATTTCTATTTCATGCTGACTTAAGGACAGAATTATCAGAAAAAAACAAGTGAATTAGGAAGTAATGCACAGACCCCCACATATGGTTCATGAAAATAGCCATGCCATAAGCACAAGAAATACAACTCCCACCTCGAAATAGGCCTGACTGGATTTAATAAAGTGAAATATCTGTGGGGCTACCTATGACACGAAGACACTTTTCAGAGAGCCAGCCAGCCACTCAGAAAGTACCTGATCTCTATCCCTCCCACAAGTGCCAGTGTAAACAGCTTGGCCATGACCTTTCAGGGACAGAGAACAAAGGGGCCAAAGACACAGGCTTAAGTCTATTCAATGTTACACATGCTCCTTCGAATAATGATCCAAGGGCTGACTATTTTCTTATTTTTCTGCCAAATATGTCCATCTGGTTCCCAAAATGACAAAACTACTCGTAGGAATCGACTGGCATTAAAATCTTTTCCTCCATGGGGCGCCTGGGTGGCTCAGTCGGGTGAGCATCCAACTTTGGCTCAGGTCATGATTTCGTGGTCCGGGGGTTTGAGCCCCACATCGGGCTCTGTGCTAACAGCTCAAAGCCTGGAGCCTCCTTCAGATTCTGTGTTTTCCTCTCTCTTTGACCCTTCTCCACTCATGCTCTGTGTCTGTCTGTCTCTCAAAAATAGACATTAAGAAAATTGTTTAGAAAAGCAGGAGAAAATTTAAAATAAGGTAGATTTATAATGAAATGGAAAGATGTCAAAGACCTAGATCATCAAGCAAAGAGAGAAAGTCGTGGAACAAGGCATACAGTGGGCCAGATAGTGTTATGGATCCATATACATACACACGCAAGGATTCAGGAAGGAAACACAGTAACCTGATCAAAGTACTTTATCTCCAGTAAGGGGACTAGGGTAAGATCAGGGTTTGCCCTTTATCAGAAGTTAACTTTTTTTTTAACCACAAGAAGCAATTCATGTACTACTCTTACGACTAAAAATAATTTTTTAAAACTCTAGGACAAAAGTTATGAATAAGATCTTTTTTCAATTGAGTGCATCATAGCTACACTCGTTGTCTCCAAGTTAATAACCTTTCCTGTTCGTGCTGCTGTGTTGTTGGTAACATTTCCAATTACGGCATAAGGTTGAAGTGCGTGGCAACACAGGAAGGGTTTTTAATCTTAAGTTACTTACTTTAGTAGATCCCAAGACTGTCTAAAGATAAGTATATCTGCATGTATTGGTTAAACGTTTTAATGGAAAATTGGGGGAAAATGATGGCAACTGTATTGGCACAAGGAGGACTTGTGAAACTTGAAACATATACTTTGAGAACATAGAAAAGGTGCTTTTCCCTACTTAAAAAAAATTTTTATTATGTTTGTTTTTGAGATAGACACAAAGCACAGTGGGGGAGGGGCAGAGAGAGAGGGAAACAACAGAATTCCAAGCAGGTTCCAAGGTCTGAGCTCTCAGCGCAGAGCTCAATGTGGGGCTCAAACCCAAGACCATGAGATCATGAAGCTGAAGCAAAGTTAGACACTTACCCCACTGAGCCTCCCTGGTGCCCCTCTTTATTGCTGACTAAATAAAGTGTAGCATTTTTCTCTGAAAAGCTTTACCAAGGTATAATTTCTTAGTCCTGATTTGAAAAGCACTACAGTTGCAAGAAAGCTTAACAGTACAGGGAACTCTGGCAAAGGGGGACAGGGCAGACCGACACATGTGTCACTGGCGCACACAGAGTCACCCAGGTCACAGAGGTGAGCTCCCCCATCTGGAGCGAAGCCGAGGCAGGCGGCCCTGCACGGCGTTTCCACTAATGTAGGAGTCAGGTTATAGGTGTCTTGGTGACTGCCCCAGTTGATAAAAAGATCACCCCTTTTACATCCGTATCTGTGCACCACGAGGCAGTGATCTTGTTACTGTGGAGAATCTCTGAACATCCGCTGCAGAAGGGCAGCTTAGGAGAGCAGCTGGCCCTGCGCCCAGCACTCACGGCATCCCCTTGATAGGCGTTGGGCAGATATGGATGAATTCGGGGGTGTGAGCTCTGGGCACAGAATTCTCAACAACTAAAGGAAAGAAAATTTTATTTTTATTTTATTTTTACGTAATCTCCACGCCCAATGTGGGACTCGATCTCACAATCCTGAGATCAAGAGTCACACCCTCTTCCAACTGAGTCAACCAGGTGCCCCTGGAACACTGTTTTAACTAAGGAAATACAAAATAGCCCATCTTTCTGTGTTGTATCAAAACTCCTCTGAATCAGAATTATCAGCACAACAAAAGCAAATGGAGCACTTGCCACAACACTGAGGCAGGGGGCCACCACGGCAAGGACATCTGAAGGACTCATGGCTGTTTCAAGTTCACAAACCCAACCAGTCATTATAGCTGCGAAGAACTTTTCAGAAACATCAGAAAGTAAGGCGGGTAAGTTTTCACAGGATGCAAAGTACATTCGAGAAACATCAGAAAGTAAGGCAGGTATGTTTTCACAGGGTATCTGAAATCATTTAAAATGCTCACAAATGTATGTTGGACAGTGGAGATGGGGTGTGAAGGAAAAGAAGATGGTGGCAATGACAGGTCAGATCAAACTGTCGAGTAACAACCAGAAACTAATATTACTAAATTAAAATAAAAACGGAAAGGGTGCCTGGCTGGGTCAGTTAGTGGAGCATGCGCCTCATGCTCTTAGGAGTGTGAGTTCAAGCCCCACATTGGATGTAGCGCTCACTTTAACTAGGGGACATCTCAGTGGCTCAGTTGGTTAAATATCCGTCTTTGGCTCTGGACATCATCTCGCAGTTTGTGAGTTCAAGCCCCGGGATGGGCTCTGTGCTGACAGCTCAGACGCTGAAGTCTGCTTTGGATTCTGTGTCTCCCCCTCTCCCACTGTTGCTCTGTCTGTGTCTCAAAAAATTAATAAACATTAAAAAAATTAAATAAACAGAATAAGGAAAATATAATAAAATTAATATATCATAAAATACAATAAAATTAAAACTTAAAGAAACCATCAAATAATAAATAATATAACTACAACAACAGCAAGTTGGTTGCCAATGAAAATAAATAGTTCTGGCCATTCACCAAAAGAAGAACAAGCAAACAGCTCACACACACTCACGTCCACACAAAACACCCACAGTAAAAGTATCCATGTCACTATGTCTTTAGAAAAATATATTTAAGATCCGAGCAGATGAAAGGCTAGATACAAAAAGCTCTCAAAAAGAGACCACGAGATCCAGAAAAGACGACACTGAAGTTTCTAAAAAATATGAGAAACAAAATAAGGAAAATATTCCTGAAAATAAAGTTTATGTTGGATTATTTCTCAGGTTTCTCCCAATACTAAAATAGTATTTCTGTACCAAACGCTGGGTCAGATTTTCTCCAAACGAGCCTCAAGGTCAAGCTGCCAACACAGGACCCACTTAAGTGCTATTCCATGCTTATAGAGAATGTGTGAGGGGAAAGACCTATGTTTTGAAGACTTGGAAATTTCAGTGGCCTGCCAGTAGTCATAATCTATCAGATAATCTTACAAAAATCATTTTTTAGATTTAACTGCCCCCCTACACACAGAGCAATACTTCAGGTAGGTAGGTAGGAAGGAAGGAAATGTGTGAACAGAAAAACAGATGGACAGATATACCTATGGATGGATAAATGGATTTTGGGGTGTGTGGGTGGATTGACAAATAGATGGGCAGATGGGCAGATGGATGGATGCTTGGGTGGGTGCGTAGATTGATGGAGGGTTGGGCGGGCTGGTGGGTGGACAGATGGGTGGATGGATACGTGGTTGGGAGGACAGGTAGGTGGAAGGATAGACAAGTAAAAGCCTGAAGGCAGGATAGAAAACTTGCCTGCATGGCCACCTCTTTACTCTCTCTCCCAGGACCCAGGGACCACTCAGAGAGGATAATCGGTGGTCATCGCTTCTGATTTCCATTCAACGTGATGGAGTTTTGGGGCAAAGGCATGGTCAGATTTGATTCTGCGTTGGTAACTGGCGGACGGTCCACAGGACTCCTAACGTTGAGGACTGCAGCTGTGGAGCTGCTGGCTCCCCCCGAGGTTGTGACAGTCAGTCTAAGAAAGGAGAGGAAGCCCTCATGCTGCAGGAAGATGCCAAGTCTTAGAGCAAATGGTCTCTTTGGTCTCCTTATGACAGAACTCTCAGGACAACTCACAACAGGTGTAAACAGGAATTTGAGGAGGAAGCTGAGAAAAGAACAGAGACTTGAGGATTTCTTATTTCTTGCTGTAGATTTACTTTATTTTTAGCAAGTAAACTAGTCACATGATGGAGTTTTATCTTCGATGGGCTTTGAAACGCTAGACAAAGAAATCTTCCTCGGCCAACACAGGAGACTGTCTCTTCTACCAGAGACCGAGAATGTGTGGGCTTTATGTCCCGCATTCAGGCCTGCGCACTTAGAGACAGTAGATCACTCATCAACCTTCATCTACAAAGCTTTTGTATTTTTTTTAATTTCTTCCTGGAGGATTTAATACAATTATTTTTTCTGGACACTCCTGCCAGGGCAATGCTAGGATCAAGCACTTTCAAATACAAATGATGCTCGACAGACACGAGCCAAAGAAGAAAAGGGCACTGACGTTCTTATGGTGAACTCGCTCCTGATGTTAATGGACTGGGATATACGGTCCCATCGTCCTTCCAGGATAAAGGGGTCAGTTCTGAATGGTGATGAGGGTGAATCAGGTGTTAATAGGAACCTGACCCTGAAGCCATGGGAAGAGCACAAGCGTCTCCTGTAGCAAGGATGTGTGGGGTCCGTGTGGTCAGGGCCCTGTACACTGGGCGCCCTCTCTCACTACCCCCCAGACTCAATATGACCAAAGCTGCACTCCAGCTCCAACAGCAAACCAAGTGTCAGGTCCTCCCTCCTCAGCCAGGCCGAAGGACATGTCTTGGGCCCCAAAGGGAACTGCTTCCTGGTAAAAAGGAGACAGCAGCAGCAACCAACCTCAAGAAGACGACGAATTTCATAAAATTGAGATGGGGAAGAGGTGAGATGGCACAGTCACAGGGGGAGCCTAGGCTCGCCTCTTCCCTGGAACAGCCAGGTAAGTATCAAGTCATCCTCAACACCAGGAAATCCATCTGAGGACCAAAGGATCAGACCCCACAACTACTGGGAGAGAAGAGGCCGCATCGTGGAGGGTAAGAGGTGGGGAGACAAAACAATCATGGGTGCTGCCGAGAAGACCTGATCACGGGGGGAGGGGAGAAGGAGGGAGAGACAGAGAGTGAGAGCACAGCACACAGGGGGTCACACACAAGAAAAGCACTCCCCCAAAACCGATGACTGGGAGTGAGAGGGGTCAACTGTCAGGGAGCCCCAATTCTTGGGTCTCCAGAGATGTCAGATGGGGCAGGCATGCAGTTCAGCAGGCACAGCAGGCTCCTGTGGAGAAGGGAGGGGGCCCAGAGCAGCCAGTGCCTTCTGAGGGTCGCCTGGGTCTTCCTGGGAAAGACAGCTCCCTTCCCTGGAGTGCATCTGGGAGGGGCGGCACTGCCTCTCTGGGAACCAAGAGCCCATGGGCTCCATTGAGCCACCAGGATCCTGAGCACATGGGAAAGGGACATCTGCTGAGGGCAGCTAACACGGAGGCCAGCTTCTTGCAGAGCTTTCCTCTAAACACCAAGTGCTTATGCGTTCATGTAACTGACCTGCTGGGACAAACAGCATCAGGTCCAGTGCAGAGAGACCCTCACCCAGAGGATCAGCGCAGGTCCCTGAAGTTCTAGACCCCAGCTGGTGCATCTGAGAACAAACTCAGGTCTGCTGGGCAGGCACACAGCCCAGACACAGACAGGTAAAGAAAGGCAGGGATCCGAGGGACACCCGGGACACACGAGAGGAAACAGTTCTCTCTTCCCTGGGGGCGTCCTGGACAGTGGCAGGTGGGAACAACCTCCTATACTCCCCCCCCACCCTGGCAGCCATCAGCAAGGGGAGAACGATAGGCAGCATGTCTCGCCCACCACAGAGGCCTGAGCCACTTTCACCGAGCCCAGTCCCCCGGAAAACTGCAAGTATTTCTGGACTGGACTGGACTGGAGTAATCTTTCCTCCTTACCAAGGTCTAAGAATTCTCTAAAGCTGGATTCCAAAACTAACACATATTGGTAGTTGGTGAGATCTATATTTATGTTATTAATGACAAACAAAGCATGGCAGAGAATGTGATGTGGACAGCTATCCTTAAACTCCCCTTCTTGTAATTTTCTCATTTGAGCCTTTAGGATCTGATGCGCCCTCTCAACAATTTCTTCTCCTTGGGGATTGTAAGGAATTCCTCTGGTATGAAAAATCTTGAAAGGTTGAGTAAACCTTTTGAAAGCGATAGAAGTGTAAGCTGGTCCATTGTCCGTCTGACAGCTTTCAGAATCTCCAAATTGGAAAAAATAAAGAAAAGATGTTGAAATACATCTTTGTAAACTTCACCTATATGGGCAGAAGTGACAATATGAGAAAATGTATCAACACATATATGAACATAACAAAGTTTTCCAAGGGATGGTACGTATGTAGCATCCATTTGCCATAAATCAGTCTCAGACCTCTTGAACTGACTCCAGAGGGTAGGGATGGAAAATGAGTAGGGTATTACTTACAGAGGCGGACTCCTAGTCGAGTGGCTTCCCTAGAGATATTAAGTTAGAGATGAGTGCGGAGGCATTTTGATGATGTATTTCATGGCATAAGCGGGCTTCTACCAGGGCTGAAGAATCAGCAGTCTTGGTAAGCGAATCAGCCTGATGATTTCCTTGAGATAAGGGGCCTGGCAAATGACTATGAGCTCTAGTGTGTCAAAGGAAAAAAGACTGAGTGCGGAGGTGGATGAGTGTTTGTGAAGTTTCTGAAGCAGGGGAAAACTTGTGGATCGAAACTCGGGAAGAGAGGCTGTTTCAATGTGGGGAAACAACCTTGTTATAGAACGTGAGTCCGTATACCAGTTCAAAGGAACCTCAGTCAAATGGGCAAAAGCAGAAATGACTGCCATTAATGGAGCTCGTTGAGCAGAAGTTTCCTTGGTGACTTGAACACGGGAATGACCATCAATAATAGTAACAGCCTTTACATTAAGGGAACCATCTGTAAAAACCAAAGCAGCTGGCTGGGGTAAGGGCTCATACCTAGTGTTTGGGAACATAAGGGGAAGAATTTTCAGAAAGTGAAAAACTGAATTGGTAGGGAGGTGAAACCCAATTTCTCCAATAAATCCTTCTATAGCAATTTGCCAATCCTCGCTATTTTGACATAAGATGTTTAATTGCTCTGTAGTGTAAGGAACTATTTTAAAGGCCACCTCTTGACCAAACAATTCTTTACTTCGATTATGTGCCCTGGTCATAAAGGTAGCCACTAAGGAAGGATATGACATGACCTTTTTAGGAGTACCTGCGAGATGAATCCATCCTAAGGGTCTGCCCTGTCAAAGACACACAGTAGGGGTGTGTTTGGTGGGCAGAAGAATTCAAGACCAAGGGTTTTGAGAGTCCACCCTGGATAAAGTTTGATGATTGATGGCCTCGTCGACTTTACACAAGGCCTCTACAG